>OX424576.1:105234865-105344865 GCA_949152435.1 Gastracanthus pulcherrimus | reverse complement strand
TTAGGCCTAAAACAAAGCACAGTCGGATCAGTTTCTCGCACAATAGTCGTAGCTAATGCACGCACCTCTCAAAAGCTTAAAATGGATTACGTTATCGACATACAGGGATTTCGCGATGCATATAAAAACTTCTCACCGAAAGAAGTTACAGCGATATCACTACAAAATCGCGTCATCGGACACTGGATAGTGTGGCACCGTGCGGTTTTAACTACTTACCTACGGACGTGCGTCAGACTAACAATTACTGTTCGCTCGATGTGCACGGTCTATGGTAGATTGAAGGCGAAGTTTTTACAATTACGACGTCACTTATACAATATAGCGAGAGATGCACGCAGAATATATGTACGAGGGAGTGAAAAAGCCATGTATCTGGAATCAGTGATGGCACACCGCATTATAAATATCGAGCATTACGACGCACCGAGTTCTCAACATCTCGAGCAGGCGTTTCTAGCTGTGTTGATGTGTATAACACACAGCGCGCAAAAGTTTGAGAATAAAAAAGATTTTTGCGCAATGCACAGAGCTTATCAGATCAGAAAGTAGTTTTACACGCTTCTTTCAAAAGATACGCACAGCCTAACCATTATACATAGCGAGGTCATCTAAGGTGCACTGCTAGAATACCATCGACAGCAGAGAGTGAAACACCTACGATTCGCGGAAGAGGGAGGATAGGAAGTACCCAACGTCAAAAAGCTATATACCATTGACGAGTCGGACGACACGGATGATGAGTGCGAGTGTGTGCTCAACTGTTTAAAATGAACACAAGTCAAATAATGAGTGCCATTAGAGGGCTAACCCGAACTCGATCGGTGTTTATGCAGCATATCACGTGCTCAAATTTTTAAGTCTCCCTGCTGCTATTGTATCAAACATCGATACGTCGGGTAAGCCTGGTTCGCACTGGATTGTCATTTAGATCGACAAAAATGGTTACGGAAACTACTTTAACAGCTTCCGTCGCACCTTTCTCACAGCATCATCTCAATCGACTCCGAAGTAACTGCGTGCGATATCAACGGAATAGAAAAAATTATAAAGTGTTGATTCGCAAGTGTGCAGAGGATATTGTATTATGTTTCTGTATAATTTGTGTAATGGTATTTCTCTACGCTCGTTTTGTAACGTCTTTTCATGAAATACGCGTAGCAACGATGCACTATTTGGAAAGTTTTATAAATATATTGATAAACAATTAGAAAGTAAGAGATACGTTCGTCGGCAAGTTAATGTGTTTCCGCGCGAGAGCTCTGTTGGAGCTGGGTGTATCAATCAATCATGTACTTCGAAAATGGAATGTTTGTCATAATAAATTTTTATACTTTTGTACACTTATTGTTAGTATAATAAGAAACATATGGGGCGAATCACGTCAACTCTCCTAGCGCGGCGCGCGAGCGCTTAATACTGTTGTTTTCAACTCGCGTTTGCGGTATGAAAAAAAATATATAAAAAATATCCAATAAACTATTTCGATGTATTTTTTCCTCAGCTTTCCAATGGTGTGACCAGATTTTCCAAATTTTCCATTTTCCTTAAAAAAAACACAAAACGTGTTATATCTCGAAAAGTCTATTTTTAATATTTTTTTAATACTTTTAATCGAAAGCTGAGGTTTTTTTACATATAAAAAATTCTTTTGCCCAGAGTGCCCGATTATATTTCAGTGAGTAATAGAACGCCGAAAAGTTGAAGTACCGCGCGCAGCGGCAAAGCGCGTGACTTCGCGCTCGACGGTGGCCGCTGGATTCGGTCCTCCTTTTCATATTTTGCTACCTTATAATTTCTTTTAAATCTGTTAGTTAAATTTAGTTCTTTTTTTTGTTTTTATTAATCGTTTTTTTGTTACTTTGGCTTTCGAAGAGGCTTTCAAAGTCTTTAGCTTCGTGGCTTTCTTTGTCTTTGTTGCGGGTTTGGATACATTATTTTCTTTTTTCTTAGTGTCTTTCTTTGGAAAGATTTGATATTTAGAACTTAAATACGTTTTCTGTAGTTTGAATGTGTTTTGATTCAATGGAATAAAAGCATGATACTGTAAAGTCCCTGGTATAGATTTAGCATTATCTAATCTTGGTTTGAGTTCTAAAATAGTTTTTTCATAATCATCTTTATTGATATAAAATACTTTGGTTTCTTTGCAATAATTTATAGCGCATTCATAAAGACTTTTTGCTGTTAAAATTCTATTTTTGGATGAAAGTTGTAGACTAGCACGTTTTGCACCTCTTTTTAAGTTCGCACCGATACCATCACATACACCTTTGCCGTGCGCGGTAGCATAAAAGTGCAATTCCGCTGAGATTTCGAAATCTTTTTCACGAAACAGAAGATTTTGCATATTATTCTTATTTTTAAAATGTTGACTTGCTCCATCCGTTAAATAATAAATTTTTTTAACTACGAAATTAGATTTCAGATAAAGTATGACAATTTTTTGATATTCATAAACCGCAACAGTATCATGGTTTAGATTATCAGAAATTACAGCAATGCTTACATGTTTAAGATCACTATTTTCTTTGTAATAAATTACAACTGTAAAAATAGTTGCCTGGTTATTATTCCAATGGAAAGATTGCGTAGAATTCTGTACTACAAATGCATAGTTTTCCGCAAAATCAAAACAGACAATAAACTCCCCTTCTTGAAGATTTTCTTTCAACTTATTCACATACTGTGACTGTTTCTTAGCAAAAAAATCGTGAGTCTTTAATTTCATTAATTTGTCGCCCCGCGTGTTTAAAAAGTCATAAACGTTCTCACTTTTTGAAGCTATCGTACACCGATCTGTTTGAAACCATGATTCAAATTGAATTTCAAAAACATTATTTTTATCAAAACATTCAAGCACATGTTCTCGTAATGCAGACGTGTTAGGACAATTTAGACAGTCACCCAAGAAACACTCATCACGTGCATTTTTACAAACGATTGCCTGAATACAGTCATGATAATTTGTAAGATATAGTTTACTATTTTTCGTTGAGCACTCTGGCTCAGCAGCTTCTAGCATGAGCTTAACGTTTTCATGATGTACACATACACATACATTGTGTGTACCACTGCTTCCAGCTAAAACACAGTGTACTTGTCTCAATTGTATAAATTTTGTTAACCCAATTTTAACGTGTTCGTATTCTTTTTGAAATAAATAATAGATTTCGTTCAAATTGCCAAGAAGTAATCTTTTCTGAACGTGTTCTCGTTTGCCGTTGTCCTGCTTTACGGATATGCAATCTTTCAAGCCTGGCATAAGTCGACTTATGTCATCCTTTTCATAAAAACTTTTAACTAAATTTGTAATTTCCACCGAAAGTACTTTGCCGCGTTTTTTTTCAGGAACTGAGAAAACTCCTTTTTCAGCTACTAACTCTTTTGCTTCTCGAGCTTCCCATTCAGTACAACCAAACTCTCTGATTAAATCATTACGAGACCAAAAATAGGGAGCAAGAGTGAGTAGCTGAATTCTATCTTGCTTCGATATAGTATTAGAAAATTTTCTTTTAATTTGTTCGAGAACTATTACGCCAGCTTTATGATATTCATCACAACAATTTATGTTAGCTTTTTTTGTATCCGAAATAGGTAAATCTGCTTTACGTTTGTAAATTTGCCTACGACATGTACCACATATTTTCGCTTCTTCGGGTACAAACGGAAATATACTTCTAAAAGTTGAAGGAAAGTCAAACAGATCTTTAGACGTAGGGTGATTCTCTCGAGAGAAAGGATTTATGCATTTCATTTTCCAGGTTGAACCCATTGTAGTTGCTACAATAAACCGGAGAAATACGTAATCAATAGATTTATGATTTAATCATAAAAAAATCTAAATTTAAAAAAAACATCGTTGTATATATGAATTTCTTGTGACAATTCATTTATAGATTAAAGTTTATTATGTTTAAGCCACCTACCGACTGAAAAAAGAATTAGTTTTACAAGTAAGCATGATGTGGCGGTGACGGCGGCCGCGCCGCGCCAAGTCGCGCGCGGTACTTCTACTTTTCGGCGTTCTATTACTCACTGAAATATAATCGGGCACTCTGTGCAAAAGAACTTTTCTTATCTAAAAAAACCTCAGCTTTCGATTAAAAGTATTAAAAAAAATATTAAAAATAGACTTTTCGAGATATAACACGTTTTGTGTTTTTTTAAGGAAAATGGAAAATTTTGGAAAATTTGACCACACCATTGGAAAGCTAAGGAAAAAATACATCGAAATAGTTTATTGGATATTTTTTATATATTTTTTTTTCATACCGCAAACGCGAGTTGAAAACAACAGTATTAAGCGCTCGCGCGCCGCGCTAGGAGAGTTGACGTGATTCGCCCCGTATATGTACTCTCTTTTTTATTTCTAAAAAATATTGTAATAAATTTAATTACATGATGTTTTAATTTTGTGTGTTATATTTTTATTTTTACGACTTCTGCTTGTTTCCTGATTTTTAAAAATTTACCCATACTTGAATATAAATATGTAGTTAATGTTTCTTAATTAATTTATGTTCTTCAATAAAATATTAATTTATTCTTTTTGATTTTTATTATACTTTTTAACATTTTAAGACGCGTACTTTTATTTAAAAAAAGACTACCCGACATTTTTTAACGTTAACTTTTGTATATGTTTTGTTTCACAGCTGTACTTTTTTCTTATTAAAACAAAAAATATTAAAATTAAATTAAAATTTTTCAAGATATGTGTCTCCTTTGACTAAACAATTATTTAAATATTTAAGGATTTTATTAAATTTGTATGTGCGTATTTTGTAGAACACAGTTGACCGTTGATATATTAAATTTTATTGTACGGAGAAAATTTATTTAAACTTTCTGCTTTATTATTTTACCGAGAAAAAGTTTTCAACGGAATTTCTCCCTTGTCGGGTGGCAAACTCATATTCGCGATAGGCTGTTCAATAATTAACATCCGTTTTTTCACGCAATCTTCGCACTAGCGGTGGTAGGGATAGCAGGATATAAGAAAGGGTGTTTCGAGCATCGACTACAGTCGCTTACCAGCAGCCACGCTGCTCGTATACAGGAGTTGCGAAAAAATATACATCAATTTTAAAAAATGGCTAACAACCAGAACGCTGCACGCATCTGTAAAGCTGCATTGAAGACGCTTTCTAATTTGTTGCTGCTACCAAGTACTTACACACTCAATAGATCTCACTCTAAGCGCGTAATTATAGGCCTTGAAAATAACGGTGGGTTATATAGATGTCGTGTATGTCTTAAAGCTTGGCAGAGCAGGCTCACGGTACGTGACGCTGGGTACGAGCAGCTGGGAGCTTTTCATCGATCAAATGGAGGCTATGAGTACGTATTTAAACAACTCATATACATTCTACCCAGATTTCGGAAAGCCATGCAAGATTTGCTTCCCCAATAACGACCTCAATTTTACGATGGCTTATGGCTCGAGAGCAATAGCTCTCGACGAGAGACCACCCGCTGACGGTTCGCCTACAAAGCTCATTAACATAGGTCAGCCGCACGAAGCGCAGCTATACGAGGATATGGAAGCAACCACTATATTCGAACCGCCCGGCAAAAAGACGATGAAGCACGATAATTCACCAAGCATCGTCATGCAGCTAACTACACTCGAAGGACTGTCGCAGGTGCGTGAGTGTATTAGTACGCGACTTAAACATGTAGAAGAGTGTGCTACTTTTGTTAATCGTACTGTCGAATACATTTTAGATTTTTTAAAAAGGTAATTAAAAAAAGAAGATGAGACAAATGCTAAAAATATTCTCAAAGAATTTAACGCTTTCACGCAATATTACGTTATTCGCAAAGCCAAAATTGAAAGTAGAGTGAAAACGAGCATGGAAACGGTAATTTTTAATCTCGACACACTGAATATTGAATTAATGGAATTATTTGCTTATTGTCTACCTTCAATTGCAATGAATTTATCCGAAATTATATTTTCTACGTAAAGTATCTTTAGAAAAAGAACTTGTACAATATAAAAATAAAAAACAGCTAAAATTTTAAAACAAAAAACACTCAATTTACCTCAACCATAACCTTTTAATTTTTCCCCATATTTTTAACACATTTACATATATTTTTATAAAATTAATAATACATACGCACACACACAGTCAAGGTGTGTGTTTTTCTCTGTTCGAGTACGCACTATGAGAGTATTCATTCGCAGTGTACTAGATTACTACTCTTTCAAGAAAACTCATAAATTTGAGATGTAGAAAAATTTAGTAGGGCTGGAAGGCTCGTTCACGAAGCAGTCGCTTCAGTTTTGCTTTGGTCGCTCTGTAGTTCAGAAGGTTTAAAAAAAGGTCTCGCTGCGCTAACGAAGAGTGTGTACTGGCTGATCTACGTTTAAAAGACAAACTAGAAGGATTCTCATAGATACAGATGATTAAAAACATCACCACCGTGCATTAAGAAGAGAGAAAAACTATGCTGAAATACTTGAAGAACGTAGTACCAAGTTGTCTTGTGGAAGTGCGTGAACAGATCGAGTGTCCACATTACCCACCGCGCAAGATATTTCACATTGCGGGGCAAACCATGAATTAGGAATGTTTAAATAGTGCCTGCGTATATGGTACGCGGTATTTTGTTAACGACACGGTCCGAAACAGGTATGCCTGTGTATATTTTCGAGCTATCGAAAATATAAAGATGAAGCACAATAGGATACTCAACGAATATTTCGATAGTATCCCTAATGTAGATCGTTTAGTTGGGGCTCATGTAAGATTTAAGTACAAATACAATCAAAGAAGCTACATAATCAAAGTGCCATTAATATTTTTGATAGCAATGGCGCGGACGATTGATGTTAAAGAAATATCTTTAACAGAAGAGAAAGATGAGTATGACTGCCCGATTCACGGAATTGTATAAGTGAATTCCAGCGCGCGCGTGCCTCCTTCGCCGCTAAGAGCTATCCCGGAAGAAGCTGATATTAGAAAAGTGTCATAAAAAAGTGTGTTTTTATAAAATGTAATTTTCGATGATTGTTCAAACCTCAAAATTTATTTGAATCTTTGTTCCGAATAGAATCTACATAAAAAGTTGCAAATGTAAATAATATTAGAACGGACATAACTTTTAATCCAAATAAGTTAAAAAATGCTGCGATCATTCAAAATAAGGGTACTGTTACCAGTTTTTAAATAAAATTATGACCAAGTCTCCATGACGTGAACTACTGGAAGTAAATTACATCCAACTATGACATAAACCATTTAAGATGCTAGAAAAATTGCACAATAATGAGACTGGATCAGTTTCTATGTTTAGATTTATTTACATTTGCAAATTTTTCTGTAGATTGTATTCGGAACAAAGATTTTAATAAATTTTGGGTTTTGAAAAATCATCGAACATTAGAGTCTTGAAAAATGTTCAAAGATAGCCTGTTTGTTAAAATTTGACGGATATGGCTCTTTACTTCGAAAAAAATTTTTTTTTAAGAAGCGGATGTGGTTGACTTTTGATTTTAGTGGTATGTTAAGTTACTAAAAAATTTTATCCTTGATATATAAAGTTTTAATAATTTTCTTAACAACTTTATTATTTTTTTCTCATTTGTCAACTTTTGAAAGGGTTACAAGAAGGAAATCAAAACTTTGAAAATTTTGGAGCACCCAACTGTGTATTAAGCCCAACACTATATTTAATTTACATCTGATACCTAAACAAATATATTTTCTCCAAACACGACCTAATTCAATTCGCCGATGACACATTTATATTTTTTTTATTATTAAAATTACCGGGGTACTTAGTGTCTCAGGGAAACTTAGTTTCACCTTTTATTCCTATCCCCGGGTTGTACCTAAGGAGGCTCCACGAAACCCACAGCTTTGCAATGAGCTAGTAGGTTATTCGTGTTTACTTCCTTGAAAGTCTCGTGATCCAAGAACCCGTTCCCAAGCCACCTCTGTCGATGTCCGGCTAGGTTGGGGCATTTGCAGAGGAAATGGCTGGGAGTCTCCTCTTCTTTGTTGCACCATCTACACAAGTTGCTTGTTCCCTGTGTTTTGTATAAATAGCACCGAAGGTCGTAGTGTTCAGTTAACAGGCCCAGTACGATGCGTGCCCTCCGTTTATCCAATCTGATATTTCTTCTTCCCACTCGGTGATGTGCTCCCCCAGTAGTTCTTTGGACCATCTATATCCTATGGAGTTTTTCCAAATACTCCATCCTTCTATTAATAATTGTTTCTTGATCACGTCACAGCCTTCCTGGTATGGTACTCCTACCTCCCTTTCTCGCTGTCCGCTCTTCTCTTTTATTCCCGAGTGTTCAGGAATCCAGGTGATGCAGACCCTATTTACTCTGGCCAGTTCATTTAGTGTGTTTCGTGTCTCTGACCAAGTGTGACTGACGTAGTGCTAGGTTTCCCCAGAGCTAAAATAGCTGCTTGGCTGTCGGTGTAGATTTGGATGACTTTTGCCTTCGACCCCATTTTGCACAAGTTTCTCGAACAGGGCTCTATGGCTGTTAGTTCCGCTTGTAGTACCGTGTTGTGTCTTCTCAGGTTGTGTGCTGTATCTTCCCGTCGCATGGGACCACAGATTCCAAATCCCGTACCTTTGTCCGTTAGATCCATCTGTGAACCAAATGTCTCCATGTCCGAAGGACCAGCTTCATGAAGTCCGGTGCAGTTTTAACCCCCTCGGGGAGTCGAGTTATCACCTTGGTGATCCTCAGCTCCTCCGCCCTTACCACTCTGGCCTTCAGCTTCGGGTCCCCTAGGTCCAGTTTCTCTGCTTCCCCTACTATTCAGGTCGCTGATTCCTTGTCCTCGCAAACGAAGACAAGGGTGCCTTTTCTGGGGAAAGTTTCCTTGAATTGGGGTACAAAGTCCCCCTCTTCCATTTTCAGGACATGGTTAACAACCTCCTACTTGACCTTTCCTATCACAGCAGCAGGCATATCCCTTCCAAGGTACTCCCCACAAGTGGGGGTGACCTTCGGCAGGTTTGATGCCGCCGCCGCGAAGCTCCCACTTTCCTTTGGTCGCTTAAGCAGTCTCGAAGCCTGCTCCGGCGCTTCCAGGCTGGAAGATGCCATCCTCTTGCCCCCCGAGATTCCAGGGACAGGAGTTGAAGGTTGAGCGACTGCATTGGCCCTCTTCTTTTCCCTCTTCCCCTTCCGCCTCTTTTTCCCGAATACGGACAAGTGTCGGCCCTCCTCTATCGCTCGTTGCTTCAGGAGTTTCCTCCTTTGAGCCCCACTCAGATGTCGGTTCAAGCCCGTCTCTTCCTGGGGTTTTTCTCCAGCTACCTCCGTTGCCGGAGTTCCCTGGAGGGTTTTCTCCGAGTTGACGGCGATCGGTTCTTGAGTCCGATCTACCTCCATCTCGTTCACCATTTCTTTTGCTTGTTTCTTTTCCATTTAAATTCCACGAGTAGTACGGAATTAAATAGTCCGGCAGACAGGAGCCGCTCTTTCGGGCAAGGCTTATAATACGACGGGATTTAGCCCGGTGTCGGGAAGGAACCATTAGCGCCACAGCTCCCCCTGTGCCATGCATCCCTGGGTACGGTATCTCACTCCTTGGATTGGGTGGTAATTTACCCAATGCGGTCTACCACACCACAATGGAGAGTTGTTCTTTTGTCGCTAAAGCGAGTCGTTACCCTTGCCCTCCCATCAAGGACGGGCAGGTAAAATGTCCGGGGATCCAGCAATACCCGTTTTGCTAGGCTCCTTCATCCTTCATTTGTACTCCATTCGTACACCTTTCATGGAAATCCCGTTTATAGGGAAACTTCCCTCATTCACTCCAAGTCGCCAACCAGGCGTACTGTTGTCTTACCGCCTACCCAGCTGGACCCTTGATTCCCATTCAGATGGTCATTCATCCCTTAAGGCCTGACTCACTTAAGCTTAAGCCGCCTCACCAACTTCATGGTCTCACAACTCCTAGAGGAGGACACATTTATATACACTATCAACAAATCAATCGATAAACGTTTAAAATCATTTCAGAATAGCGCAAACAAAATAATAAAATACTTTGATTCAATAGGTCTCGAAATTGCTCCACATAAATCTGAACTATTTTCTCCAAATCGACAAAAATAAATACTGATCACAATATGATAAAAGTGAAACTTTCATGCTCAGAATTTGATCCAAAAAAATTGAAAAAGCTAGCAATATTATAAAAGTACTGAGAGTAACCTGGTGGAATACCCCCAAATCTTACTAAACGTCTACAAAGGACTGATTAGAAGTATTACAGACTACAATTGTTATCGTATTAACAAAAGAAATACAATGCTTAAAGAAAAACGCAATAAACTACAATATAAAGCCATCAGATTCGCTCTTGGATACAGGAATTCTACTCCCATCAACGTAATGCTGGCAGAATCCAAAGAATCTCGCATACAGACTCAAACTGAATATTTAGCTAATAAATTTGCAGTCAAGCTTATTTCCCTTCAAAAGACAGACTTTCAAATATTCTCTCTGAACTATGCACACCGAGGAAAGAAAAACATAAATTCTTTTTACTCACCTCAACATTTCCATTATTAAAATCTTATATAAATTTCTTCTTTCATAAAAACCAATTAATCAAAAAAATTGAAGTACCTCTCTCCTACTCGTACAACCCAACAAACATTCTAAATAATACTGAAAGCATTATATCTGAACAAGAATGGAAAGTAATTCAAAATTCTAAAAATCTAATTGAAAAAATCAATGGTTGTTTGACAATACCAATGATTACAAACAACCAATAGATTTCTATACAGATTGATCCAAATAACAAGATACAAATTTCACCGGAGCTGCACTTTTCTCACCAAAACTATTACTGACTAAAATATTTAAAATTACAATAACCGCCTCTATATTTATACTCGAAGCATTCGCCATACTACAAATTCTAAAAATAATCATTAATCAAAATATTATCAATTCAAGAATTTTACTGATTCAAAATCAGTTCTCTAAGCAATAGCTACCCTGTTGAAAATAAATTCGCGGATTCTGTACGGAAATCCATACGGAATTCCGTGCTGGAATTAGTGCGGAAACCGTAAGAAATTAATATAGGAATCGGTATGGAATAGGTCCGAAAACACCCCGTGGATTCCACGCCGAAATCTGAATGAAATCAGTATCGTAATCCTCATTGCATTGGAGCACGGATATCAATACATAATCTATACTGCAATCATACAGAAATCTGCACTTCAATTACCGTAGAATCAGCACAAAATCTGCGGGAAATATTATTGAAATCTTTAATGGTATGCGATTGAAATCGGTACATAATCTGCACAGAAGTAATGCCGAAATTTATATTTAAATCCGTATAGAATCTCTACAGAATCTGTATCGAAATCATGCAAAATTCTATATTGAAATCCTTACGTAATCTGTTGTATATGCCGACAGATATTCTACAGAATTCATACAAAATCTCTACACATACAGCACTGAGACTGATCTATTTAAAAAAAATGGCCTGGATAGAATATTAAAAACAAAATGAAATTTAGAAAAAATGTTTTGAAAAATAGGACTCTTGCCCTCATAGCACCCAATATTACAGGAATGTCGTAGAAATATTTCAACGTTGCTGTGATATTTCCGTTAAGTTGATATATTGCAGCTACATTTCTATGATATTCCAGTATGATTTTCAAGATTGCAGTATTGCAGCAATCTTTCTATAATATTACATTACGATATGTCATATTGTAATATTGCACTGACATTCATGTGATGTAACACTGGGAGATGATAAATTACAATGCAAGATCGCTATAATAATTCTACAATATTACATTGTGATAAATCACATCGTTATATACGTAGTACATTACTGCAATATTGTTATGTGACATATCACATTGTAGTATTACATCAATATTATTAGAAGTTTACAGGATGACATTTTTCGATGCATGTTACATTAGTATTGCCAAAATATTTCTAAAATATTTCACTGTGACAATTAACATTGAAATATACGCAGTCCTGACTGACTGACTGATTCATCAATGCCCAGCCAAAACCACTCATCCGATTAACTTGAAAATTTGTGAGTACCTTCTACCCACATAGTAGGTGCTCACTAAGAAAAGGTTTTTTGAAATTCCACCCTCAGGGGATGGAAAGGGTTAAAATGTGTTTTTTCGATTTTTTACTATATTTCTGCGGGAAAAGGAGATTTCGAGACGGTTCTCGCGGCAAAAAGTCTGGAATAACATCAGGAAAAAAGCAATTTCTGGGTTTTTCGGAATTTCACCCCCAGGGGGTAAAATGCGTCGAATATGCATTTTTCGTTTTTTCACTATATTTCTGCGGGGAAAGAGATTTCAGGATGGTTATTGCGGCATTATATCTGGAATATCATTACTCAGAAAAAAATTTCTTAGCTTTTTAAATTTCACCCCCAGGGGATGAAATGCGTCAAATGTACATTTTTTCCAGCTGTACTATATTTATGTGGGGGAAAGAGATTTCAGGATGGTTCTTGCGGCATCATATCTGGCACGACATTAGGAAAAAAACAATTCGAAAAAATCACACCCTCCGTGCGTGCAAACGGTTGAAACGCTTCTTCCATTTCTTACTAAATTTTCGCAGAGAAAAAAATTTTCGCAGAGAAAAAAATTTCAGTATAACAGAACGAGACTGTTTCCGTGTCGTAACTTTCGAAATGATAATACGAAGGGAACGTGCAGTGTTGATATCTCTCATGAATTTTAAAGTATGTAATACCGATAAAGAGCCGCTAGATGACTACGCTGAGCTTCAACCACAAGAGAAATAATCGAGTCTCATTATATATAGAGGCGATGAAGCCTTGAAAAGGCATTAGGAGTCTGAGGACTCTAGCCTATTGTGAGTAATATCACGGTTTTCCTGCGTTGTCACGATGATTGTGGAAATATTGAGCATAAATGGCGTTATGATGCCACATAAAGTAGTTCCCATGTTGGCGGATAGTGCTTGCCTCTTCAATGCAATATCTTTTCATCTGTACGACACTCAAGTTTTGTCTCGGGAGATTCGTATTCAGATTGTAGATCATATTGTTAACAATTGGCAATATTTTTCGATCATGTCTCATGATGATATAGGAAATAATTATAGAAATTCTGAGGAATACTCGATCATTATGTTAAAACATTCCACTTATGGAAGTTTATGCGAGTTAGTAGCTGCTGCACAAATATTTGGTTTCACTTTTGAGGTATATCGCAATGGACATCTGTATGAAAGATTCGGTGTAGAAGGAAGTCCCATTAAGAGACTTCGTTTCACATTAGACTTATCAAACGGACATTTTGATGTTTATTTACCTTGCAATGACGCTACAATTGTTCAAAATATTTCTGATAAAATACCGAGTCCCGCAAAGCGTATGGAAATTTCTGATCCAATATCCAGTTCTGCTAAGCGTAATAAGAAACGTCGTGCAAGATTCACAAATAACGTAAGGAAAAATCAACTCAAAAGAGCAGCTAAAAAATATCAGATGAATCATCCGGAAGTTCATAGAGTCGCTGCTTCTTCTTATCAGCAAAATCATCCGGAAGCTCATAGAGCCGCTGCTTCTTCTTACCAGCAAAATCATCCGGAAGCTCATACAGCCGCTGTTAGTGTTTATGAACAAAGCCGTCCAGGATTACGCTCAGAAAGGCGCTTACTTCCATGGAAGATTAAAGCTCTTTCCGGAATGAAATACGATCCAGAGATATCATATGAAACCGATAAAACTGTATCCATCGGCACTGTGAGTCACAAATGCAAACACTGTGGCGCTTTAAATTATAAAACTGAGCCTCCCGGAATGTGCTGCAGTGCCGGCAAAGTGCAACTGCTACCTACTTTGCATCTTCCCGAACCACTTTTCAGTTTGATCATGGGCTCTCACCCGGACCATGTACATTTCATGGACAGGATTAGAAAATATACTAGCTGTTTCCAAATGACATCTTTCGGAGCCAAACAAATCAAGGAACATGGATTTATTGCCCCAACAAAATCCTCAATTTCTACAGATTTATTTTGTTGGAGAGGATGAAAGAGAGGTACGTATAAGATCTGGTCACATGCCTGACGTACGCCAGGATCTGGTAAAACAACTGCAGACGATGTTGCATCGTTATAACTCCTACATAAAGGATTTGAAGACTACTCTCGAAAAAATACCTCAAAATTGTAAAAACTTCGAAGTTGTAATTCATGCTGATAGGAAACCAGCCAATGCTCATCGTGGCCGATATAATGCTCCAGCAGCAAGTGAAGTTGCATTGGTCATAGTTGGGCAGCAGTTTGAAAAAAGGGATATTGTATTACAAAGTCATGATGATAAGTTACAAAAAATAAATGAGGTGCATCGTTCGTATGATGCCTTACAGTATCCTTTACTGTTTTGCCGGGGTGAGGACGGTTACTCTGTAGATGTTTATCAGATCGATCCAAAAACAAATTTACCTCTTAAAAAAACAGTATCTGCAATGAATTTCTATTCATACCGCATCATGATCGGAGAAACAGAGATCAACCATTTACTGTACTGTCGATCTCTCTTTAATCAATTTTTAGTAGATATGTACGCGAAAATTGAAACAGAACGATTAAACTTTATTCGGAACAACCAGGCGCAACTTAGAGTAGACAATTATATGCACCTAAAAGATGCTATTGGAAGACAAGATACCTATGTCGCCGAACTAGGTCAGATGGTAGTGCTTCCATCGTCTTTTACTGGATCACCACGGTATATGCATGAAAAGGCCCAGGATGCTATGACGTACGTCCGCAATTTTGGTCGTCCGGACTTATTTATAACATTTACGTGTAATCCCCGATGGAGCGACATTACAGAAGCATTACTACAAGGCCAAAAGTCTTACGACCGGCATGATATCATAGCTAGGGTCTTCCACTTGAAAGTGAAATCGCTTATAGCATTATTAACGAAGGGTGAATTATTTGGAGAAATGAAATGTTACATGTATTCTGTTGAATGGCAGAAGCGAGGTTTACCTCACATACATATTTTATTGTGGCTTAAACTACGTTTCACTCCAGATCAGATAGATGATGTTATTAGCACAGAAATACCAGACCCAGCCGAAGATCCTCTTCTTTATGAAATCGTCAAGGCCAACATGATCCACGGACCTTGCGGTAGCTTAAATAACAGGTCGCCTTGCATGAAAGAAGGTTGTTGCAGCAAAAAATTTCCTAAAGAATTTCTGCAAGAAACTCAAACAGGAGATGATGGATACCCAAAATATCGACGTAGGAAACCGGAAGATGGTGGTTTTATTGTTGAAATCAATGGCATCACCATTGATAACCGCTGGGTCGTACCATACAATCCTGTTCTTTCGCGGATTTTTGAAGCTCATATCAATTGTGGAATACTGCAACTCTGTTAAATCGATAAAGTATGTTTGTAAATATATTATCAAAGGCAGTGATCGGGCTGTATTCGCTATAGAAGATAAAAAAGACGAAGTTAAAATTTATTAAAGTGGTCGATATATCAGTAGTTCCGAGGCAGTATGGAGAATCTTAAGTTTCCCTATTCATGAAAGATTTCCAACAGTGTTTTACCTCGCTGTTCATTTGGAAAATGGTCAACGCGTCTACTTCGATCAAAAAGATTCTAATCGCTTGAGGAATATCATAAATCATCCTCCTAAAACTACACTTCTTGCATTTTTTGAATTATGGCAGGTAGATAGTTTTGCAAGAACGCTTCTTTACGTTGAAGTTCCATCTTATTACACATGGAAGAAAAATAAATTTGAAAGAAGAAAACGTGGGGATGATGTCAGTGGCTGGCCTGAAGTAAAGAAAGATACGGCTCTAGGTAGAGTATATACCATCCACCCTAATAACTCTGAGTGTTATTATCTACGCCTTTTGCTTCACGAAGTTCGAGGTCCAAAATCTTTTTTGGAATTGAAAACTGTTGATGGCATTGTACAACCTACATTTCAGGCAGCGTGTAAAGCCTTAGGTTTATTAGAAGACGAAAAGCACTGGGATGCAACTTTGGAAGAAGCAGTACTTTGTGACTCTCCACTCAGATTGCGAAATTTGTTTGCGGTTATGTTATTATTTTGTCATTTATCTGATGCTTCAAGTCTTTGGGAAAAGTACAAAGATCATCTTTCAGAAGATATTCGGCGTGAAATGGAAGCTCACTTACAAGATGGGATCATCAACTCAATGTTGAGTAACATTTATAATAAATGCTTAGTTTGTCTGGAAGATAGTTTGTTGTCAATGGGTGGTCAATGTCTGCAGCAATATGGTCTGCCTCAGCCATCTAGAGATGAGTTATCTCTACAAAACAGAGAATATATTCGAGAAATCAGTTACGATACGAATGCTCTGGAACAAATGATAACTGATAGCGAAATTTTACTGAACGATGAACAGTCTCACGTTTACAGAATAATTTTAGAAAGCGTCGAGAAAAGTAGCAGTCAAATGTTTTTCCTTGATGCTTCTGGAGGAACCGGTAAAACATTCCTCATTAATCTTTTACTTTCGAAAATAAGAAAACACAACCGTATAGCCTTAGCTGTTGCTTCTTCAGAAATTGCAGCTACATTGCTGCAAGGAGGTAAAACGGCTCATTCTACTTTTAAATTACCTTTGAACTTAAATAAACTCCAGACACCAATTTGTAACATTTCAAAACAGTCTAATATGGCACAAGTTTTGAAAGAGTGTAAGTTAATAGTTTGGGATGAATGCACAATGGCCCATAAAGGTGGATTTGAGGCTCTCAATAGAACATTGCAAGATATAAGGGGAAATGATAGATTGACGGGGGGAGTCACTATTCTATTAGCTGGAGATTTCCGGCAAACATTGCCTGTTGTACCTAGGTACACGTGCGGATGAAGTGAATTCTTGCATAAAGAAGTCATATTTATGGCCTCATATTCAAAAACTTTTTCTGCACACAAATATGAGAGTTTATTTAAATAATGATGAATCTGCCGGAATTTTCGCAGAAACACTACTCCAAATAGGCAACGGAACTTTCCCGTCCGTAGAAGATGAGATTGTTATTCCATCAAATTTATGTACGGTAGTCACCACATTATCAGAACTTATTTCCAAGATATATCCTGATGTGAATAATATAAAAGATAAACCCATAGATTGGTTCTGCGAGCGAGCTATTTTAACGCCAAAAAATGATAAAGCAGCTACCATTAATGAGCTACTCTTGAATGCTTTTGAAGAACAGATTGCTGAATATAAATCATTTGATTATGTTATTGAAACCGATGATGCTGTCCACTACCCTGTTGAATTTTTAAATAGTTTGATTCCACCCGGGTTTCCACCTTTTAGATTGAACCTCAAAGTTGGAGCGCCTATAATGTTGCTTTGTCCTCCTAAATTGTGTAACGGAACTAGACTACAAATAAAAACTCTTCGTAAAAATGTTATAGAAGCTACAATAATCACTGGAAGTGCTCGCGGGGAATCAGTTCTTATTCCGCGAATACCTCTAATCCCATCAGACTATCCGTTTGAGTTTAAGAGAATACAGTTTCCAATCAAGTTGTGCTTTGCCATGACCATCAACAAATCTCAAGGGCAGTCATTGAAAATGGCTGGCATCGACTTGATAGAAAACTGTTTCTCTCACGGACAGTTTTATGTGGGATGTTCTAGGGTAGGCTCCGCCAGTAATCTGGTAATATTAGCTCCAAAAGGCAACGTCGCTAACGTAGTTTACAGAGAAGTTTTAGACTAAGACATTTTTTATTGATTTATTATTACAAATGAAACAGAAAATCATAATTATATGATTGAATGAATTCTATTAACAAATGAATTCCAGACACTCAAATCGCGGGCGAAGCCGCGACGGGGGACGCTAGTATTGTTATATAACATTGCATGGAAATATTATAGTAAGATTCCTGCAAGTTTGCAGAATTATATGTCTCAATACATCCCACCTTAGTACTGCCGAAATATTTGTATAATACGAGGGTAGTTCAATAAGTCTTTAGAATAAAGTATAAAAACAATTTTTTTTGGGTAAATTTTTTTTTATATTTCAACATAATCTCCTTGGAGCTCTATACACTTGGTCAATCGCTTTTTAAGTTTTTTTAATCCTTCAGAAAAGTGCGTTTTCGGAAGTTCCTCAAAATAAGCACTTACAGAGGCAATGACGTCTTCGTTGTCCGTAAATCTCTGTCCACCGAGCCATTTTTTCAAGTTTGGAAATAAGAAAAAGTCACTGGGGGCTAAATCTGGTGAATACGGTGGGTGTTCGACCAATTCGAATTTTAGTTCTTCAATTTTAGCCATTGAAACGAAGCATGTGTGAACTCGGGCGTTGTCGTGATGAAAGAGAATTTTTTTTCTCGCCAAATGTGGTCGTTTTTTTTTAATTTCTTCTTTCAGCTGCTCTAATAATGATGCATAATACTCACCAGTAATTGTTTTACCCTTTTCCAAGTAGTCAATAAGTATAATTCCACGTGCATCCCAAAAAACTGTAGCCATAACCTTACCAGATGACTTTACGGTCTTTGCCTTCTTTGGAGCTGGTTCGCCTGTGGAAATCCACTGTTTGGATTGTTCCTTTGTCTCAGGAGTGTAGTGGTGTATCCATGTTTCATCCACAGTCACAAATCGACGAAAAAATTCCTCAGGATTCCGACTTATGCGCGCCAAAAGAGCCTCAGAGGCGACCACTCTATTGCGTTTATTCTCAGCTGAGAGCAAACGCGGCACCCATCTTGCCGATAGCTTTTTCATGCCTAATTTTTCATGTAGAATTGAAACAACTGCACCTATAGATATCCTTGTGGCCTCAGCTAACTCACGCACTTTTAATCTTCTATCCTTCAACACCATATCGTGGATTTTATTGATGATTTCGGGAGTAGTTGCTTCTACGGGCCTTCCTGAACGTGGTTCGTCACTTATTGATGTACGACCACGCTTAAATTCATTTACCCAGTTATAAACCGTTGCTAAGGCAGGGGCAGATGTGCCATGAACTGAGTCCAATTCATTTTTTATCTCATATGGAGTTAAACCCTTTAAATGAAAATGTTTAATTACCGCTCTGAACTCGTTTTTTTCCATTTTTCTTAACAAGCAATTTTTTTTTTCAATTGGTTATAAAAACACGTAAACTCAGAAGATGTGAACTGTGACTGCACCATATATCTAGTCGGGAGTGGTGCTGACTGAAAACAGATGATTTGGAGCGATTCGCGCGCCATCTGTTGGTCATTCTAAAGACTTATTGAACTACCCTCGTATTACACTGTTATACATGACACTGAAATATATGCGAAATATTCTGTAATATTATTATGTGACGTATTACTTTAAGATATTCAAGCTATATTACTGCAAGATTCCCTCTGTATCCTCCCGGTAGGGCTCGTAGCCGGATGACTTGCCGATTCGCCTGGAAGTCAGAAGGTGACTAAATGGTAACCGAATACACTTTACACACATTTACTCTTACAATCATTACCCTATATTTACCACAAACACTACACTCAACCAAATACTCAAACACATCCTCTCGGGCGGTACGCTAGTCGTGAGACAGATGCACAGAAAACCGCCAGACCCGATTGTTCTCGCGCCGGGACATGCTGGGAGTGCCCGGACCCCTGTCGGTTGTTCCCATCGACATGGGCGAAGGGTTAATATGAGGCTAGCTCTGTCGAGGCGGTTAGTTCTGGCGCTAGATCAGAAGCCGGCAGCTTCGGACTCTGATCAGGAAGTGCGTATTGGGCAGGGAGATCGGAACTCCTATTGCTCCGGGCGAGCCCTGGTCCGTCCGTGTTTTCCGGGACCGGAAAAACGAACGCTGGGCCTCAGGGATCTGGAGCAGAGTCAAAGTATCCGATGGTCCAATCGTTCCCAGCTATTTGGGCCCGCCACCTTACATACAATGCGCTGGTTAATTATCAAGAAAGAAAATGTCCCTATAAAACTAAGTGATGAGCCAGAAGACAGGTCAACCTCAAACCTACCCAGAAGCGATGGTGGTTGTGGAGCAGCTTACTCCAAAATCGCTACCGGGCGGCACACAACAGCCCATCCGCCCGGAGGTAAGTAGTATTGTGGAGTTCATAAAGGTGATAGATGATATCCTCAAAAATATGGGAAAAGCGTTGGAGAAGCAGCCCGGAGTAAACACTATCAAGCAGTCCATACCCTACCTCGTCTAACTTTTCGACTCTTGGAAGGGCCGTCATCTTCCCAACATCGAAAAGTACAGCCCAACATACAGTCTGGGAGCCACGGCTACCTCAAGCCAGAGAGGTAGTGAACTCCGAGAGTGCCGAGTCAGCTGTGACTGATAAGAAGGCCAGAGCAAACGGGCTCCCGGACCCCGACGGTTTTGCTCCGGTCCTGTCGAAGACAGAGAAAGCTGCAGCTAAGAAACCGCAGAAACAGCAGCAGAAACATCCAGTGCAGCAGAGCCAACAATAGCTGCAGCGCAATCAACAGGATCGACATCAGCTGCGACAACAATTCCAGCAGCAGCCGCAATAAAACAAGCCTCCAACAGACAGGACACCGGCTAACAAGAAGACCGAGGAGCTTCTCAAAAGCCTCCAAAAAAGAAGAAGAGGAGGAGGACGCCTAGAAAGCGACCGAAGGCTGTCCGTATTCGACTTGGCGATGGAGTCACCTACGCGGACGTTCTTACGAATGTCCGCGAAAAGGTCACAGTAGAGTGTCCAACGACTAATATTAAGTGTATCAGGAAAACCAGGGCTGGTGACATCCTGGTAGAGTTGGGCACAAAGAGCAACAACCAGGAGCTGGGGACTATAGGAGACTCCATCAGGAAGGTAATGGTTACGTCCGAGGCCATAAAGACCCTGACACCTAAGACAAATGTGGAAGTCAGAGATCTTAGCAACAAAAGAAGTGGAGACGGCGATGAAGAGGGTCTTTGACGAAGCAGGAATCTCAACAGATGAGATTAGCGTTTCGCTGTTCAAGTCCAACATTATTGGACGGTGTCGAGCATTTGCTTTATACTTACGACTTACAAACCTATACGAAGGTTATGAGGGATAATTTTGGTGAGAGCATGGATCGCCCGTCAGCTGTTGCACGAGGAGTTTCAGCATGGGCTTCTTAAAACGCTCTCCGCCTTGATGTCGGGAAGAGTCAGGCTATTAATTTGGATCGGGTTATAATAACAATAAGTTGCACAGATTGCACCTTCCAGGCATTGTGGTAGAGGATAACGTTTTCATTCTCTTTGTCGATACTGTAACTGACATAGGTATTGCTACGGAACCTAAGTTAAGGGAAGAAGCTACCGATTTTTAATAAAAAATTGATGTTTTTTAAGTGGTAAAACACTTATTTAACTCTTTTTCTTTCGAAAGTAAAAGGTTTTACGCGAAAACTAATTTTTTTCGACTTACTTGAAGCTGTAGATCATGCTATTTTTATTAATATTTAAGTTTAAACTCATTTTTCTCAAAACTTATTTTTCATAACTTACTCTGTAATCCTGCGTAACAGTTCTTCGTGAATCACGCTGAAAATTTTTGTACTTTCATTTTAACATATTTTGAACAAATTTAAAGAGAATTTTTTTCTATTATTACCTAAAATATCATTTTTAAAGATATAAGTTAATATTAAAATACTGCTTATATCGCAAACAATAAATTGTTGAATATAACCTCAGAATAGTTCAAAAATATTATTTGAAAATATTACTCTTTAAATGTCTTAATTTTAACATGAAATGTTCATAAAAAAAATGTATACCAATCCATCGTAACTCCTTGCGCACAGTGATAATTAAACATATATCTGTTTTTACAGATTTTTTCAAAATGGCTACTTCAAAGGGTGGTGAATTTAAACAAAACCAGTCTAAAATATCATCTTTTTCTATGTTATAACACGTTTTGTAGAAACAATATTTTTCTTCTTAAATTAAAGGATTTTAGTGTTTGCTTTATCTTCTTCCCTTAACGTGGAAACGGCATGTGGATGCGGTTAGACGTGAGGTTAATAGTGCCTTATATGGATTCAGATCTTTTAGATCCTGCACAACTGTTACGCAAGCATCTGGTAGGTGCTCTCGTCATCTCTCACTTGGATTACTGATCTCTTGTGTACCTTGACGTATCATGTGAGCTGCAAACCCAGCTTCAAAGATTACAGAACTCATCGCGAAGATACATATGTGGTGTAAGAAGGGCTGAGCGTGTCACTCCCTACAGGAGGAAACTGGGCTTGTAAAATCTGGAAGTAAGATGGACGCATATTGTGCTGGTGCTACTATATAAATTTATTCAAATGAAGCAATAACCGTACCTTGTAGACATTTTTAAGAAAAACCAGCCCAGGACCTCTGGTAGGGATCCTAAGGAATTCTCGATTCCCGAGTCGCGCACTGATGTTGACCTGAAATCATTCAGCGCCCAAGGTGCGCACCTCTAGAATTCGCTATCCCGCGGTATTAGGTATCTTCTGTCACAGAGCAAATTCAAAACAGCAATACGTGGATACATTGCGAAAACATTTGCTGAGCAAAGTATGACCTGCGACGAAATCTAGTCGTGATGTTTCGCCTATTATTTTAACTTAGTCAACCATAATTTACAATATTGACGTGATAGTTCAGTTCAAATAATAAGAAATTGTGCAATATTTGTTAATAAACTTACAACGAAATCTTGAAATGAACATGTGATATGACGATATGTACAAATTTATATTGTTATAAAGATTATGTATTTTTTAAATGAATTTTTGACTTGTTCAAAATAAACCTTAATCTATCGTTCTATCTATCTTCTCCATATTTAAAGTAATATAAAGTAGGTATCGAAAAAACTGGTCCCATAAATGTTCCCTAAATTTTTGTTTATTGTTTTGTGACAAAATATAGGAAATGTTCGGTATATGTGATTCTCATATCCGAAGAAATCGGGTTACCTGAAGAAATGGGATTATCTGGAAAGACTGCCAGCCCATTAAAGTTGGACAATTTGAGAAACTCAATAGACTTGAAATGATCGAACTTATTTCGGTACCAGCATACTTCTTGCAAAAAGTAAAAGTATCGTAATTTCTGTATTGCAAACATAACATTTCTGCAACATTGCAAGGGCAATACTTCTGAAATCTTTTTGAAATGTTTCTTTAGTTTTATTTCAGATGCAATTTTTCTTATAGGTTGCTAAATGATTTCATTTGTAATGTTGCAGCTGAAATATAAATGAAAGATTCCTAAAATATCTGTTTCATTTTCGATGATTAGAGCTATTTGGGACATTGTTAACAGATACATTCGTGGTGTACTAGATAAGTTGTTGCATTGTCAATCCAAATTTTGCAGGTTCGAGTCTCGATCTCGAGAAATGTTCCTTATCAGGAAAAAGAAAACAGAAAATATACATAAAAATATTTTTTTTAAATTTTGTATTATATTTTAAATATCATTTAATAATTTATCATAAATAATTTTCTTGTAATTTTTTATTGCATAAATATAGTTTATTTTATATTATTTTTATTTTTACCTGTTACAGCCGAATTAGTATTCTGCTCTGCGGGATCTATAAGGCGAAATAAATATTTTTATTTACGCGTGGAACTGATCTTCGTTCGCGAACTTTAACTAACTACTATTAAGAATATTTAATATAAGGTTCAGATACAAAGTGTCTGCGGAAAGAAACTAATTAAATGTCTGAGGATTGGCAGCGAGTCGAGGTGTCCGTGGACGAGTGCATGTCCATGGACAAGTTAATATATTTATGAGTCCGTGGACGAGTGCGTGTCCATGGACGAAGTATAATGATGTGTCCGCGGACAAACTATGGATATGCGTGTAAGTGGACGACGAACCTTCTCTTGCACTACTTCTTAAGGTCTATTCTTACCTTGAATCTGGATTTCTTCACGGTTATTCAATATTATTGTAGATAATTACATTTAATTTTACATATATATATAATGAATTTTTAATTAAATGACTTTTAAGAACTTTTTATATTAATTATGTATCAATCATACGGAAGTAGTATATTATTTTAATAGAAATATTCTCTTTCAGTTGCTAAGATTAATTGTATTCAATTTCGCTCGCTACAAAGTTCTAATACTTAACTCGCGCGTATTACATTATTATTAAATAATTATATCTTCATAACTTACAAGATATTTAGTACTACTAAATTGATAAAAAAGCCGATATCTCATCTGACCTTGCAAATTAAAAAAAAATACAATCCCGTAAAATCACGATTTGACATTTATTACCAAAAACCTATAAACCGATAACACTGCCGATGTCTCATCTGGCCTTGGAAGTTTTGAAAATAAAAACAAATCCCGTAAAATTACTTTTTAGAAGTTATCATTAGTAAGCATTCTAAACGATAACTAAGTCGGTATCTCATTTGGCCCTGAAGATTTTTAATGAATCGGTAAAATTCAATTTTGCTATTTTTTACCTACTTAAATTTTGAAATATGAACCATTTTCCCACCTGGCGGTGGATTAGGAAAAAACTCAGGAATTACTTTCTAGAAATTAGTATTAAAATATAAAATTATAAAGAAAATGCTATATCTCATCGGATATTGGAGATTTTGGAAAAAAAACAAATCACAAAAAATCACATTCTGCCATTTTTTTACCAATTCAGGATTTGAAATTTGAAAAATTTAACCACTTATTGGTGGATTAAGGAAACACCCAGAAATTATTTTAAAGAAATTAGTATTAAAAAATCTATGAAGCCGATATCTCATATAATCTTGGAGATTTTTAAAAATATAAACAAATTCCGTAAAATCACATTCTGCAATTTTTTACCAATATAGGATTCGAAATTAGAAAAATTTAACCACTGTAACAGAAGTGTTTATTTAATAAATATCTTTTATTTATCAATAAATAAGAATATTTATTAAATGCCGGAACGCGTCTCTATAGCGCGCCGGGGGTGATTTTTCACCCGACACCTACCGTAAATGCGAGCGCAGCCGCTCACTTTCTCCGCTGAAACTCTGTCTGATCTACGGCGGTGTGTTCAACTAGTCAGTGGCGAGTGTTTCCACGCAACTGGGGGGTAAGAGGGAATAAGGATTCGCGAGGGTGTGCAGCACCATCTTTTACATATTTATTTATATTTTTGGGAAGGATGTGGGTTCATTTTCGTCCTGAAAAAAAAGAAAGAGGGGGAAGAAAAAAAAACATCATTTTACTACCATTCCATCTCTCGTTCTATTTCGAGCTTCCACGGCTTGTTGTTGAGGTTGTAATCCTCGCTGTAATCCCATCGTCCAGATGGTTGTTTGTGTCGAGACCTTCTTCTCGGTCCAGGTAAACCGGCCCAATAAATCCTTCCGTTTCGCAGATGTGGCAGCCGAAATTGTGGTCATCGTCGCGGTTCCACTCGCAGATGCAGTCGAGTCCCTGGATCTGTGCTGAAGTAGAGCTACATGGGCACGGGAGTGTCTATCTCACGAACTCATCACTGCAGTTATAGCACCTGCATTTGCGTGCCTTCGCGAATTCTTCTCCTCCGTAGGTTCGGGTGAACAGCGTCGGTAAGTGGGTGGACTGAAAATGGTCCCTCAAGTCGCTGGTCATCTCCATAATGGTGGTGCTGCCGTCCATCCTGGCCCAGTACGTGTTCTCGCTCTGCTCCGCGATTCTCTGTAAATAGAGCCGGAACATCCCGTTGTGCAGAAAGTGGCCTACTCGCTCCTCCATTTTAGATCGGTAGGGCCGGTCCATTTCGGCGCGTATGCCGCAGCGTGGGGGTCCTCCAATATGACGAAGGTAAACAGCTCGTATGCCGCCCAATGCATTATCATTCGCATGAGGATCTTAAAGAACTTTCCCTCGTTGATCATTTTTCTAGTGGTGATTTGATATGCCGTTGCTGCTTGTCTGCGGTAGGTAGTCCTTTGTCGACTGGAGTAGAGTGGTGCAGCGGCGAGTGGTGTCGTAATTACGGTCGTGGTGGCAGGTACGAGTTGAGGGTGTAGAGCAGAAGCTGTCGTCAGTGGCGCGAAGTAGAATGACTCTTCCGCTGCCCCAATTTTCGTCCTTGCTGCTTGGATTTAGCGACCCCGACCCTTAACTCGGCGACACCTCTGCGTGGAGGTAAGTGAGGATACTGGAGAGGGAAAGAAGGGATGGTGGGGTACATCGGTGAGGGAGAGAAGGAAATTATTTATGAATGTGTATGTGTGAGATGTGAGAATCGCTGTGTGGATTTGGTTGTATTTGGTGTTTCTATAATGTACAGGTAGTGGCATAATGCCCTTTTTGTTGTTTTTCTTTTATTTTTGGAGGCCGTACGCTGTTACGTGCGTTTATCATCATCTATTTTTCAGGCGTTTACAAGTATTTTCGCTGATATCGTAGATTTATTTCCTACTTAATTATATTTCAGTGTACATTTCTATACTCGGTTCGTGGTGTTTTACAATTGTGTCACAAAGTTACCGGGATTCAGTGTTCTACATCTCGTTTTATTCAATATATTTTTTTTTATTGTTTATGGACTAATTACCCCTTAATTAACGTCGGTACATGGTGGTACATTTGCATACATATTGGAATAGCATCGCATTTTATCGCTACATGTGAGTTAATTAGTACGTATATGTATTTTTGTTTGCTTGTGGTTCTTTTGACACACCTCTTATGTTAATTCATAGTTCCTGCTTATAGTTTTTGGCGCACTGTTATAAGATTATTTGCCTGACAAGCATCTTAGGTTAATTTACTGATTTTTGCTTAATACTTTTGACATACCTCTTATAATTCTTTTGTTACACACATTTTACTTTTTCTTTATAATTTGCTACACGCATCTCATAATAAATTTGGTTTAATATTTGAAATACATGTTAGGATTGTCACATTACGTTACACTGAGAATTACTTAATCTAGTATTACATTAAAGGTGATGTATTTTCCGCTTAGTTTGAACAGGAATAAATAATTGCTAATATGATATTCGCCTTATAACCCAAATCTTAATTTTTTTTTACTAAAGGTATCGCATAAGTTGATGTTTGAGCTTAGTTCTATCCTAGATAAAGGTACTTGTATGGTTATTAATTGTAAAGAAGTATTTTTATACGCAGACTGGCGACGGTGGTGGTAGTGGTGGTGGTAGACCGCCGAGTGTTGGGTGGCTCGCACGTGTCGGTGAGATTCGCACTCGCTGCGGTGGCTCGCGCGGATTTGCGTATATGCGCTCTGGCGCTCTAAAGTTCCACATGATGCGTGGGTCCAATGGCCGCATTGGTACATAGGTTGGCTCTGGTGTACGTGTCGGCGTGGTCCTTCGTGCGCGATTTATTCCCCAATACATAAGCGCACATGTTATGCAAATTAGAATTCCTGCAAGTAACCCGTACCAATACAATTGTTTACAGTGTAGAGCAGAGTCGACGTTTATGTGTACGCACGGTACCGGACATGATTATACCTTCCAAGGATGACTAAAACTTTTACACGTGACTTTTAAAGCGTTTAGTTTGTAAATAAAGGGAGACAATAACCTTCGGCTGCTATTCTTTCTTATTCGCCTGATAAATTTGTAATAGTATTCAGTCAAAAGTGAGCCATCGCGGGAAAAAGTTCACATTCAAAAAATGAGAACTCGAAAATAGATTACGAATATAATAATATTAATAAAAGTGATGTTGTTACCAAAAAAAGTGAGCGTAGGACAAAATATCAAGCAGAGTGGATTAGACAAAAACGAAAAAACATTAAAGATAATCCTGTAGAGTATGAAGCACATAAAGCCAAAGAAAGACAAAGATGGTATAAAAGGAAAGCTGATAATAAAAATTGTGATGAATTTAAAGAGCGTCGTAGAGATTACATGAAAAAATATCGAGAAAAAATAAGAGTTCAACAGAAAAAAAGTTCACCAGATAATTCAAATACTGAATTTCAAACTGCTCCTCGACAAAAAATTGCTGGCCGTAAAATAATATTAAGAAATCGAAGTAAAACGGTACGTAAACTGCAGCAAGTGAAATTATTGAATTTGACACAGACCGATGAAATAAATAAACTTAAACGACACGTATGGCGGTTGAAAAAATGGAATTCAAAACTGTTCAATATTGAAGAGAAATGTCAAAATCCAGTGAACATTGTAAATAATCTTTTAGGCAATAAATTTGTAAATTCAATTGTAAAAAAGAAGCCGATTGTGGATGAAGCATTAGTGTTGGAATTGAAAAATTAAAAAAAAGGTATGAAGAGTAATAAAATTAAAGATTCTTTTTACAGTATATTTTCCGGAAGTGTACTTCGTAAACACTGGCTTCTCAACCACACTACCAACTTTTTACATTAAAAAAAAATGCGTAATATCAATCCGAAAAATACGAGTTCAGTTATTAAAAACAAAAAGTAATTGAAAATGTCGAACATCAAAAAGTGTGTGTATCAGTTTTTTACTCGAGATGTTAAGAGTACCATGGCACCAGGGAAAAATTCAACCATAACTAGAAAAAAGGTTAACATGCAAAAAAGATATTTGTGTGATACTTTGGTGCGCTTACATAGAAAATTCTTGAATGAAAGTGTGTACAATATAAGTTTTTCAACTTTTCATCGATTGTGGACTTTTTTTGTGGTTAAACCTAAAGTAAATTTAAGAGATACATGCTTGTGCATAGTACATGAAAATATTAAATTATTCGTAACAGCATTATATTATAATAAAGTTATTACTATGAAAACAACAAAACAAATCGTAGAACAACTGTGCTGTGATTCTGAAAGTGTTGACTGTCTATTGAGAAACTGTATCAAGTGCAAAGATAAGAAATTAGTATTCAAAATTGATGAAGAAAATAAGAATATTTATAGGAAAACATGGATAATTGAAAAAATTGAAACAGTAAACGGTAAAACAAATAAAACTATTACAGTACCGCGTACGATAAAAAAAATTGTGACAGAAAGTATAACGGATTCATTGAAATACTTTGAAACTAATTTGTACAAATTTATGGCACAAACGGCTCGTATTTATCATCAGTTTAAAGTGATTGAACCACTGACAAAAAATATTACTGATACTGACATGATTCTTCATATAGATTTTACAGAAAATTACTCCTGCAAGTATGGAAGGGAGCCCCAATCACTACACTTTGGAGCTTCTCGTGAGCAATTAATTCTGCATACCGGACTTTTTATACTAAAAACTTTATAAAATCTTTCTGTACTGTATCAGAATCTCGGAAGCATGATTCAGCAGCAATTATTGCGCACTTGATGCCCATTCTCTCGAAGTATTTGCAAAAATATCCAAACCTACGGAACTTACACATTATAAGCGATTCATCATCGAATCTGGACATGGAAAAAGCGCAGCAGATGGTGTTGGTTCAGTTGTTAAACGAGCTGCTGATGATACTGTGGCACATGGCAATGATGTTTCAAATATAAACTCTTTCATGAAAATAATAATATTAGTTATTAAAAATGTCGATTTGGATGTTGTAACCACGGAAGATATTAAAAACGTCAGTTAAATTCGCTGTGATCATCTTAAACCTTTCAAAGGAACAATGTCTGTCCATCAGTGGACGTGGAAAAAAGAAAACAAAAATAGTTTGTTCTTCAATAATCTTAGTTGTTATGACTGTAATCGCGGTGTAAAATGTGTTCATTATAATATCGGTAATCCTTGGAAGTTGTGTGAGTCAATAATGTTGCAAAGCCCAAACATTTCAACAAGTCAAAAAAAGTAAATAAAACAAAAGCTGCTAATCGTAATTTGAAGAAGAAAATACTCGGTCTAGAAAGAGAAAACAAAAGAAATAACAAGAAAACGGTAGATCGCAAATAAAATAATGTTGAAGAATAATTTCGCTTTTCAGCCTAAACTGTTCAAGGTCGCATTTCGTTAATTATTGGTATTAGAGACAAAGTTGATGGACCATAAAGAATTGAAAAAAAGCTGTTTGAATTATTTAAACTGTGTAACTTTCTACAAGTTATTATGTTTGATTTAATTATATTTTTTTAGTAACTTTATTAAGGTTATTTTTATTTGTATAGCCATCCAGTTATTCTTTTAAATTTATTTATATATCGTAAATATGTTACATATTTTCCATTATTATTTCTCAAAGTATCTTGCAAAAAAATTATTATAACGTTGTGCGAGATGACAGCTCTCAGATAGAATTACACATGTATAGAAATCATTGCATTTCATCTATTTTTAGTGAAGATCAATATTTTTAAGCTTAAAGACTATCGGAAATGGTTTTTGTAGGAATTAGAAAAGAATGAGTCGACGGAATTATACACGTGTAACTCCGTCGACTGTTTTTTTCTAATCCCTAAAAAAAAATTTCTGATAGTCTTTAAGCTCAAAAATGTTGATTTTCACTAAAAATAGATGAAATACAATGCTTTTCCCTGAAAAATAAAATTATTCAAATTAATTTGAAAAATAAAGTTTGGAAAAGCAAAATGTCCCTCATTTTGAAAATGAACCATATATATAAAAAAGGTACGCAAGGTAGCTAATTCTATTCGGTTTCTTTGTACTAGTCTCGTGTTGCATTAATTTCATCATACTCTGTTGTATGTTTTTAATGTCATCCAAACGTGCTTCGATTTTCTTAGCGTTGTTTTTAGCGTGCTCGAGGCCCGTGTAAATTTCTACATTGCACATGTATCTTTTTACTTCTGGTCGTAATCCCGCTACGAAGATATATTTGGCTAACTGTTCGCGTTTTAAAGCTGAATCGTTTACCTCGTTAAATTCGTTTTTAGCGAGTTGTCCCAGATTTTTATATCCGCGCAATAGTTCTTCGATGCGGCGGCCGTAGTCGAGGATTGTCTCGTCGCGATGCTGTGCTGCCCACGAAAGTCTTTGTCTCTAATTTATTAAATCACTTAGAATTCTTTGTTTATCCCGATTATTTAGGTTCAGCATCTTCAATGTATGTATAAATTCCTTTTAAAAAACATTTGCTGCAATGTATGTGGATGTAGTCGACCGTATATGCGCTAAAAGGTGATATTTTTTCTAAAAAGCGAATTCGTTCGTGAGCTTGTACATGTAAATCGATAACTTAATTTTTTATGGATATATGTCTACTCAAGTGATAAATTATTTAGTTCGTAATTTACCTTTAAGGATTTAATAATTTTGACAATAAATTTTACTACTCTATTACAAAAGCTACTCATTATATTTATTGCTCACTACTCGACTCTGTAATATTGACTAATAATTAAAGTATTATTTCGTTACATAATTGTGCGCTAATTAGACGCTTTGAGTGAACCCTTTGCGTTTTTTTCTGGGTGGAAGGGAAGGGATGTTTATTAAAAAGGAAGGAATATAGTTATTCCCCCTTCTCCTGCTTTTCTCTCTTGATTGTTGTCGGCCGTCCTTCGCTCGATGTGTAGAAGTAATTGGGTCACACTGGCCCACAATGAGCCAATTATAAACCCCGACCAGCCGTAGATAGAATAAGGTAGATATAAGGCGTATCCATGTAAGACAGTATCTACGATAAATTTTGTTAATCTCGCGATCATAGACATTCCGATTATCCCCGCGGATGCTGAGCCGAAAGTCAGAAAACACGTTCATATTTTGTTCGAAGTGCTGTCTGATAATCTGGTTAAAGCGTCCTCGTCAAAAAGTCGTGCTGCCGATAGATCGTCCATTCTAGTGCTATGCCCTGACATGCTTAAAGCTATTGAATTTAACATAGCTGGTCTTTCGACTGGAAACATCAAGTGTTGGCGTAATGCCTGAATCTGTTCGGGCGTATATATTCCGCTCCTAGCTAATTCTACCGGGTCCGTATAATTCCAACCATGTTTTGTGTTCGGTTTTAAAATAATAGGTGATTGCCCTATTGTTGTCCCTTGCGGTATTACGAAAAACCAGTCTGTCCCCAAGAGAAACATAGGAGGTATTAATTGATTACACGAAATTTCGGTGCTGTAGCGTTTCAATATATGCGTACGCGGAGATAAGAAAAGTTCTTTGCCGTCTTTTGTCACCAGTAATTCCGGATAACAAGTGCTGTCCTCCCTTCGCTGTACATCTACTTGGATGCATTTCATTAGATGTACTACTTTGCCCGCTACTACTCCCACATATACTGCTCCTTTCGTAATTTGATACACAAAAAGGTCGAGCGCTGTAGAGGCCATGCTTAGCGCGTTCGCTATTACCTTTTTCTCGAGCTCGCATTTTTGTGAAATTAAGTCCTGATATAAAGCAATCATTTGTCCCTTAAGGTGATGCTAAAGCCACCTGTCACCGACAAATACGAGGAACCACTTTACTCATTTAATTTTTAATTTTTAACAAATATCTTTATGAAACGTTATTGCCCTAATCAAAAACAACAACTTTTCAGAGAGATATTTTCTCAAAATTGAAAATTGAATTAAATAAGAGGTTTCCCGTATTTGACGGAAACAGGGAGTTTAGCACCACCTTAACATGTTTCTCGACTTACACGAATTTAGAATTTACATATGCAAAAATATCCAGATTGTTTATTGAGGGTACTTTTATTGTTTTAAAATTTTCAGTTGATGGTCCCTCAAGAAAAAATAATTTTGGATGTTCAGTGCGTATTAATTCATACGAACAGTCCGGAACTGTTCCTATTAATGTAAAAGCAAATGTTATTTCGCTAGATTCCATTATATATACCGGGAATCTTTCATTACCTTTTTCCACTATCTTACTTACATTCCCCGAGTACAACTCAGCGTATTTTTCATGCTCACTGGTCCTGATTAAGCGCGCATCGCGTTCCTGATTTTAGAATGACTTCGTTTGTATTTACATTAACCGACGCTTCATACTCTTTCAGCGTTATAGTTACGTAGCCCGTTACTACCACATCGTCGAAAACGCCGTAAGGGTCCGACTAAGTGCTTGCGTTACTGCAATCTCTCGATTGATCGATTTTTCCCACAAAAGTCATTGGATGTACAGTGGTCGAGTTTATTTCTAAATTACTTATTAATTCATCACGGATTTTGTGTGTTCGATATATGTGCATTCTCTTACATTCTTCCACCGTTATTTCCTCTAAAAACCTGACGTTACCCCGTGACTTATCTTTTCTGTGTGAAAATGCACCGCAGTACTTAACATTTCTTTTAATTTCCGCTTTACAAAGACTTACGTGCGCGCTCGAAAATTGGTTTAACTGTATTAACGGCACGTATACTTTAGATGTATTCACTTCGGGGACTTAAATGTCGCATTCGCCGATATTTATTAATGAAAAGGTTGTTAAGTTCGAGACTTGTTGAGAACAGTCATATGCGATAATCGCGTAGCTAACTTTTGCGTAAAGTAGAGTGTATGCTGAGACAAGAACCAGTTGAAAGTTATGTTTCATCTGTAAATATTATTATTTAATATTATTTTAATAATAAAAAGAAATCGTTTGTCCATTCAATTCTACGACAAAAATTAATAGTAAGAGTGTAAAATAAAAAATAGGTAGTTTGAGGAATTATGCTATATACATATATATATTTTTTTGTATAATTCGTGCTATGAACGCATATGCATAACGGAAAAGGAAATTTTATGTCTTGCATTTTTGCCGCTGTTAAAAGGAAGGTTCGAGCATTATGTTTAATTGATTAAACACTACTGCGTGCGTCATTTAATCAATAGGTTTTTTGTCGGGGTCGATATAAGACATGCGTAAGCAATTAGCGTGCACTACCTTAGATTTATTTTTGCTAAGCTGAATTTTTACGTTCCCATTTTTCTCGATGTCGAGCACCGTGTGCGGTCCCGTATAGTCGTCACCGAATTTATGGGGTTTCGGCCCCTTTTCTAACCATACTGAGTCTCCTTTTTTTAATGTTTTCTCATTTACTTTGCGATCGTAATATTGTTTTGATGGCTCCTTTGCCCTAATCATGTTTTCTCGTGCGGCCATTTGAATGCTATTTATAACCCTCGAAGGTCGGCAATAAATCGTCCGCTTCTAAGTCCCCCCTCATCGGCGCGCGCGCTATCCTTCCGAACACTATCTCGTACGGAGTCTGGAGCGTAGTTTTGGATACGGAGGTGTTGAAGATAAAAGTTGCTAGATCAATATAATCGTCCCAATCCGTTTTATTACTTTGTACAAAGAACTTTATATGCTCAATAAAGCTTACATGCGATCGCTCAAGAGAGCCATTCGATTGTGGGTGAAAGGCTGTTGTCTTTACCTGCTTAATGCGAAATCGCTCGGCTACCCTTTTCATTAGTTTACTAAGAAAATTTGCGCCTTGATCTGTCAGTATGACTCGCGGCTCCCCAAATACGCAGATTACCTTCTTAATTAGCGCATTTGCTACTGATATTGCGGATGTAGTTACTAGCGGTTCGGCAATAGCGAGTTTTAATAGTAAGTCTTGAAAAGTTAATACGTACTCATTTCCGCGCGATGTTACTGGTAGTGGCCCAACGATATCCATTGTTAATTTATCCATGCAAGTTACTTGCGAATCGGTAATTACCATCGGCAATCGCGTTCTTACTCTAACTAATTTTTTTAGTTGACAATCTAACCATACGCGGATAAAGTTTTGCACGTCCTTCTTAAGATTTTTCTAGTTAAAATGGTGCTTAAGGAGGGGGTCTGCTGTAGATTGCTCAACAAATAGATTATTTTTGTCTTTAATATATTCCAAAACTATCCAAGAATATGTCTTTAAAATTTCAAAGGCCAATTCGACATATTTCCGAAGCTAGAGCAGTTTTAGTGGCCGAGCATCGAGCAGGTGCGAATGTTCGGGCAGACCCGAGCGCGCGCTCTCCGCCCCTCGATGTATTCTATTATCAAGGGGCGCGGCAGCGCCCGCTGGCACGTATAAGTACCCACGGTACGATACGAAGCCGAAGGACGCACCGTCGCCTTTTATACGTCTAATTGTGCCTTTTTAACCTCTTCAAAATCTTTAAATATCAATATCTAAACACTGATTGACTTATGTGAAGTCTATTGACACTGTTTTAAGAGATAATAATTTAGTCTATCACGTAAAAAAAGAATCTGTTAAAAAAGATTCATCTAATTAAAGATATAAACCATAATATATTTGCTCAAATTTTTTCTTTTCATTTTGTTCTCCGCATTTCCGTTTTCTCTAATCATATATATGTGACTTCCGTTTTCTCTACTCATATGTATATAATATACAGATATCATATGTATAATACACATATACACACATACAGACCATATATATATATATATATATATATATATATATAGTGCGTGCAGACAGTGCAGACGACAGCCACAAAATCTTCTAACCTATTATCAAAATCAAATGTTGAAGGATGAAGGACGCGTTTATGTCATTTGTATTATTAAAATAAAACGGGTTGTTTTTACGTGATTTGTTTTTATTACGTGATGAAATCTCTGTACAACGATTTCGAAAAATATCGTACGTCCGAAAAAGTGGCAAGAAGGTCATGTGGAATAAAATTATTGCAATCCCAAGTGTAGTTGGAAAAGGCTGCAGTTTTACATGGTAAGTTTTTTAAGTGAATTTTCATAATCAAATAGGGCTACATAATGGTTTAGGTAAAATTGCAAAAGATTACTTCAAGTAGTTTAAAAGAAAATGGAGTCAATGAAACTTTCAAGTTACCCATACACAAATATTTATTTATTTAAAAGTAACACATAATATACTCATGTTCTATCCAGATATAAAGTCAACGCTGGCTCAGAAGGGTCATATTAATGAAATTATAAAACTATAATTAATCAAATGTTTGCAAGCTCAGGTTTATAATTACATTAAAAAGACTCTTTTCACTCAGCGTTGACTTGATATCTGAATAAAACATGAGAATATTATAAGGTTCTTTCAAAGGAATTTTTTTTAAATTTATTTTAAGTGAATTTTCATAATCAAATAGGGCTATGTAATGGTTTAGGTAAAATTGCAAAAGATTATTTCAAGTAATTTAAAAGAAAATGGAGCCAATCAAACTTTCAAATTACCCATACACAAATATTTATTTATTTGAGAGTAACACATAATATACTCTTGTTTTATCCAGATATAAAGTCAACGCTGGCTCAGAATGGTCATTTTAATGAAATTATAAAACTATAATTAATCAAATGTTTGCAAGCTCATGTTTTTATTACATTAAAAAGACTCTTTTCACCCAGTGTTAACTTGATATCTGAATAAAACATGAGAATACTATAAGGTTTTTTCGAAAGAATTTTATTTAAATTTATTTTAAGTGAATTTTCATAATCAATAGGGCTACATAATGGTTTAGGTAAAATTGCAAAAGATTATTTCAAGTAATTTAAAAGAAAATGGAGTCAATGAAACTTTCAAGTTACCCATACACAAACATTTATTTATTTGAAAGTAACACATAACTTTCTAAAAAGTAAAATCTTGGCAAGTATAAGTTTCGTTATTACCCACAATATAAATTAAAAGAAATACGCTACAATTAAAATAGTAAACATAAACTAATATTCTATTTTTAAAATATTTCTATTTTTTCGAGAATAGTAAGAATACATTTCCGTCTCTGGAAAAGTTGTGAAATCTATAAAAAATACCTTTCTAAAAAGTAAAATCTTGGCAAGTATAAGTTTCATTATTACCCACAATATAAATTAAAAGAAATATGTTATTTTCAAAATATGACGTTCAAGTGTGAATTTCATGAATACGCTACAATTAAAATAGTAAACTTAAACTAATATTCTATTTAAAAAATAATATAGTTTAAAATATTTCCCTTTTTTAACTAATTCTGAGAATCTCAAATGAACGCTAAAGAAATTAATGAAATCGATTAATAAATTGGCAAGTATTGTATTTTTATTTGTATATCAATTTCCTTCTTTTATTAATTAGTATGAAGTATACAAATTATTTAAAAAATATTATAGTTTAAAATATTTCTATTTTTTACTAATTCCGATAATCTGAAATAAACGCTAAAGAAATTAATTAAATCGATTAATAAATTGGCAAGTATTATATTTTTATTTGTAACTCAATGTCATTTTTTTATGAATTAGTATAAAGTATACAAATGAATAATACCTTTCAAATTTAATATTGTAAGACATTAAATTTGACATAAATACATGTTGATAAGAAATAGGTCAAAAAGTCGAACCTCAAACACTGATCTATAATACTCTCGCTACATTACACTCGCGTTACATGTAGTGCGCATATGGAAATTCATTTCTATTATAGGTAAGCTAACTGATACTTTTTGAAATCAAGCCAATATAATATTACGGACAAACAGTTTATACCTTATCTAGGGCTCTGACTTGCTGCCATCGTTAATTGCTACGAACCTTAGGTAACTCGAGCACTGTTTGTGGTTATTTTTCCCAAACTCGAGCAATGTTCCAGGTTTAACTGTAGTTCAATATAAAATATAGTGCATTGACGGCCTCTTTAATTTCGACATATAACTATTGACATACTTGACGGACCCGTCGTCTCGAAGTTTACGGTGTTCGTAGAATAGAAGGTAATATTTCGAAGTAAAAGAAGTTAGCAACATCATAGATTTTTTTTTTTAGGTTAAAGCCATCTAAGACACACCCGACTGGGTCCGCACCGCCGAATAGTGTGGGGTTAGTTGAGGATGCACCCACTGCGTGTATAATATAGGACGAAAAATAACATAAACAAAAACGCGAGAAAACTACACGGCCATTGCATCGCAAACCTACCCACTAAACCTACCTCCCTTTCCTCTTCTGGCAGAACCTTAAAACTGTTGCTCACATTACTTCAAGGTGGTGCCATTTTTGTGTCATCTTGACAAAACCGCTTCTACCTAGAGCTGGAATAAATCTAAAATTTCAGTTTAACCCGTTTCATTTATACGCGTATTCGAACCGGCGCTTTAGCATAATCATAGATGCTGAAAACATATATGTATACAATTGTTTTATGCGATATGTGATGTGATATATATTTAATGAATAAGACAATAATAATAATGATGACGAACTCTTGAGTAAAAGCTAAAAGAAAGTATCATATGCAAGAAATAGTCAGTAGTTTATTATGTCACAAAACACAAACAGCGTTGTAATTTTGGATATTATTATAAGTTTTTTAAAGGGTACAAAAATATGTAATGTTTTATTATAAAAAAATAAAATAAATGAAATATAAAAATATTGAGTAATACACGTTGGATGTTTATGATCAAAAATTGATCTTAAACGAGGTAGGTAGTCCACCGATAGACTGAGAGACGACGGGTCCGTCAAGTATGTTCATAGTTATATGTCGAAATTAAAGAGACCGTCAATGCACTATATTTTATATTGAACTACAGTTAAACCTGGAACATTGCTCGAGTTTGGGAAAAATAACCTCGAACAGTGCTCGAGTTACCTAAGGTTCGTAGCAATTTACGATGGCACCAAGTCAGAGCCCTAGATAAGGTATAAACTGTTTGTCCGTCATATTATATTGGCTTGATTTCAAAAAGTATCAGTTAGCTTACCTATAATAGAAATGAATTTCCATATGCGCACTACATGTAACGCGAGTGTAATGTATCGAGAGTATTATAGATCAGTGTTTGAGGTTCAACTTTTTGACCTATTTCTTATCAACATGTATTTATGTCAAATTTAATGTCTTACAATATTAAATTTGAAAGGTAATATTCATTTGTATACTTTATACTAATTCATAAAAAAATGACATTGAGTTACAAATAAAAATATAATACTTGCCAATTTATTAATCGATTTAATTAATTTCTTTAGCGTTTATTTCAGATTATCGGAATTAGTAAAAAATAGAAATATTTTAAACTATAATATTTTTTAAATAATTTGTATACTTCATACTAATTAATAAAACAAGGAAATTGATATACAAATAAAAATACAATACTTGCCAATTTATTAATCGATTTCATTAATTTCTTTAGCGTTCATTTGAGATTATCAGAATTAGTAAAAAATGGAAATATTTTAAACTATATTATTTTTTAAATAGAATATTAGTTTAAGTTTACTATTTTAATTGTAGCGTATTCATGAAATTCACACTTGAACGTCATATTTTGAAAATAACATATTTCTTTTAATTTATATTGTGGGTAATAATGAAACTTATACTTGCCAAGATTTTACTTTTTAGAAAGGTTTCTACTATACTCGTAAATACCTGAAAAGGTCCAACCGTCCTTTGAAACATTATTTGGAGTTTCTAGAAGGTCTGTGTTGAGTAGTAGTAGGGAGAACGGTATACAATATAACGATATACTATAGCTCTCGGCATCGGCTTCTACACAGCTGTTTGTAGCGTCAGCTTTCAGTTCCACTTTTGATTTTGCCGAGTACACATCGAAATGTCAAGCTACCCGAAAGGTGATCGATCTAAAAGACAGCGTGCTGCGGAACCGCGAAAGCGGAAATTTCACGGCAATCATTTTACAAGTGTTTCATCGGACGACGGAGACTTACACACGAGCCGCAGTGAGCAGAAGTTAACGTCAGCAAGCAGCGATGATGTCATTATTCATTCTACGCACTGCTACCGCATTATTGAATTTATATCTGTGTTTCTCGCCATTTCGGAAATCGCAATTTGCAGATCATGCAAGCAAAAATTAACGTTTGCAGAATTCGGTCACAAAAGCCTAGGATTTAAAATTAATGTCCAGTGTATGTGTAGTCGACGCGAAATCCAGTCAGGACCATTGATAAATACCGGCTACGAAATCAACAGACGAATTGTTTTTGTTATGAGGCTTCTTGGTATCGGACGAGAAGGAATAAACGTATTCTGCGGCCTTATGGATATGTCTGCAGGTTTTGCAAAATCTACTTACCAACAAGTTGTTGAGCATTTTCACGCAGCGTCGAAGACAATGTTCAAGAGCACCTGCGAATCATTTGAAGGTTTCGGGCGAAGGATCGTGGAAAAAGCGCGGTTATGCTTCCTTGTACGGTGTAACAACGCTCATCAGATACTACAGTGGCAAAGTAATCGATCTCATTTTAAAAAGTGGATATTGTCATTCGTGTGCCATAAGTAAAAATACTTTGGACGAAGACGCATTTGAGGAGTGGTATGAGAATCATAAAGACTCATGCTCCTCAAATCATGCAGGTTCGGCAGGGAAGATGGAGGTGGATTCCATAATGGAGATGTTTTCGAGATCCGTCGTGAAATTCGGAGTTATGTACACTAATTATATCGGCGATGGCGACTCCAAAACTTTTATTGGAATCTTAAATAGCAATCCTTACGGGGACGACTGCACAGTGACGAAAAATGAGTGTGTTGGACACGTGTAAAAGCGTATGGGTACTCGTTTATGTAATAAAAGAAAACCCGAGAAACTCGGAGGAAAGACGCGGCTAACGGAGAGTGTAATCAAGAAATTGACGATATACTACGGTCTGGCAATTCGTTGAAATCTTGATTCAGTGAAAGGTATGATGAAAGCTATTATAGCAACATTAGACCACTACTGTTCCACGGATGAAAATCGTCGACATGAAAATTGTCCAGAAAGCGCTGAGAGTTGGAGCGAATGGCCCAAGGCTTAAGCGGCGAATAATCTTGCATCTTACAAACATCCGGCGAGATTAATCGATGAAACCGTGGAGAAGCACATTCGTCCAATTTATGAAGAGCTCTCTAATGACGATTTAATGAGGCGGTGCTTAGGCGGCCACACTCAAAATTCCAACGAATCGTTCAATTCGATTGTGTGGTGCCTAAGTCCGAAACATTTGAATTCAGGCTATAAAATCGTCGAAATTGCAGTATATATGGCTGCAGGCATTTTTAACGAGGGCTACTGTGATGTACTTTCCACCATGCAGCTCCTCAATATCATCATTGGGCAGCAGTGCAAAAATTTTGCTGACGCCGTCGATGCTGAGCGCATAACGCGGGAGAACCGGCGGGCATCATTTTCTAGCAACAAGGCTCGTACAGCCCGAAGATTGGAAACCCTCAGCCAAAACGAGTTTTTTGAAGAAGAGGAAGAACTAATGTATGACCCAGGGACTGATCAACCTCTAATTACTGTTAGTACCCAAAAACTTATATTTTTTTGGACCGAAAACTTTAAAGCGCGTTTCCTGGAGTTTTCATTTTTACGATTTTTAGAAAACGGTGCCGGTGAAAGAAAAAATAATATATGTCCGATAGAAAAAAATCAATGTGATATAGCTTCAGTATTAAATTATCTTCTATTTGAACTAAAAAAGTTGGACAAAAGTATTATTTGAACTACTTTTTTTGCAACTTAAAGTGAATTTTTTTTCAAAAAAGTGAATAAATTTGGAATTTATCAACTTCTTCGGTATTTTTTGAGATCATATAGAAAAGAAACTTATAAAAATTAAAAATGTTGTCTCGACTGTTTCAGACGCACCGCACGACTTCCATCACCGGCACCGATTAGAAAGTGCAGACTCCAGACGCTCCAGCAAAATGGTCATAACTTGAAGAAATTTTAATATTTTTTAATAATAAAAATTGTTTTTTAAAGCTAAAATTAGTACATTATGTTCTCAAAATTTCGTTTACCGCAATCATTTCCTTCCCTTTAAAAAAATCGTTGCAAAAACGCTTTTTTTTCGGGACCTAAAGCAGACCACCCCCTTAATGCGTTTATAAGTTTTTGTTCACCCCTCTATGACCTCCGATTATGGAACGAATGCGCTTCCTGAATAATTTTATTCCGGTCCTCCTGTAAGAAGTATTTAACCCATTAAGCCCTGAATGGACGTTTTTTCAATACGTTTTTAGGCGACTCTATTTGTTACAATATCTGATGTCAAAAAATTCCTAAATAATATTTTCTACCGAAAAATTGTCTGAAATTTCGAAATATGCAATTAGAATTTCATGATACTGCAAACTAAATAATTTATATTTATTTATTTAACAAAAAATGCGAATTTTTCATAGTGAAAATTTTTCTTTGAATTATTTTGTGTTGAAATCATAAAAAGATATCTCTAAATAGTCACACGTTTGCACCCATGGACTCTTAACTTCAAAATGTATAGGTAGGTTTTTTGAAATTCAAAATGGCGACATCCAATATGGCGGCTCAAATTCGTAAATTTTATACTATTTCTGATAATTTAGATTAAACAATATTTTCAAATGAATCTTCATACAAATTTGTAAAAATGGGGTTTTCGGGTCGCTGACTACGAATCCGTAATCGGATTTTCCAAATTCAAGATGGCGGATCCAGGATGGCTACCGAAAAGAATGAAAAATTGTGTATGATAAATATGTGTATAAAGGTCTTTTCCGCAACTGATTTCGAATCTGTCATCAGATAAAAATACACAAATTTTGGTACTCGCAACTTTTGGTAGTCATATTTGATTCACCATCTTGAATTCGAGAATCCGATCACAGATTCATAATCAGGTACCCGAAAACCCCTTATATACAAATTTGTATGAAGATTCATGTGAAATTATTGTTTTAATAAAGTATCAGAAATTGTATAAAATTTAAGTCTTAGGCCGCCATATTGGGTCCTTCATCTAGAATACAGAAAATCCGATTACGGATTCGTAATCAGCTACCCATAAAACCATTATACACGAATTTCTATTAAAATTGGAAAATTATCATAATTTCTGGCAGCCATCTTGGATCCGCCATCTTGAATTTGGAAAATCCGATTACGGATTCGTAGTTAGCGACCCGAAAACCCCCTATATACAAATTTGTATGAAAGTGCATTTGAAAATATTGTTTTAATCCAAATTACCAGAAATAGTAAAACATTTTCGGCTTTTAGCCGCCATATTGGGTCCGCCATCTTGAAGTCAGAAAATCCGATTACGGATTCGTAATCAGCTACCCAAAAAAACATTATACACGAATTTCTATTAAAATTGGAAAATTTACATAATTTTTGGCAGTCATCTTGGATCCGCCATCTTGAATTTGGAAAATCCGATTACGGATTCGTAGTCAGCGACCCGAAAACCCCCTATATACAAATTTGTATGAAAATTCATTTAAAAATATTGTTTTAATCAAAATTATCAGAAATAGTATAAAATTTTCGGCTTTGAGCCGCCATATTGGATCCGCAATCTTGAATTCCAAAGAACTTACCTATACATTTTGAAGTCAAGGGTCCATGGACGCAAAAATTTCGCTATTTAGAGATATCTTTTTACAATTTCAATACGAAAATATTCAAAAAAAAAATGTTTTCTATGAAATTTTTGTATTTTTTGTAAAAGAAATAAATATATCTTTATAGTTTGCAGTATCTTGAAATTCTGATTATATATTTCGAAATTTCCGACAATTTTACGTAAGAAAATATTATTTTGGTATTTTTTGACATCAGATTTTGTAACAATTAGAGTCGCCTAAGAACGTCTTAAAATAACGTCTATTCAGGGCTTAATGGATTAATTAAACCTAAACAGATTATTAATTTTATTTTATTCCTTGCAAAAACATCCCGCAGCTTATTGATGATTAATTGCCATTCTAAGTTTTCGATTCTGTCTGTTTTGGCTGCACTTACGGACTGTATATGTATATCGGGTAAAAGATTGTTCAAATTACTGCATACAACATCAATGTTTTGGCTTATTATAGTTTGCGCGACTATTTCCTCATCGCGCAATGGCATAGCTATATGTAGTTTTGTGTTAACTTTTACTATATTGGGTACCCCTATTTCTATGTCTTTGAATCGCGGAAGTTTCCCCTGCATATCGAACTGCCTTGCTCCTTCGTCGCATTGAGTTGTAATACAATGAAGGAAGTTATCTTTCCTCATAAATAATCTTTCATGCAAGTTATTTCGTAAAAAGGAGTGCTCGCGGGAGGTTGTAAATCATCGACAGTGAAAAAACATTCCTCGCTGTCTTCGTACGTGTTCGTCGCTTCGCAGTTGTCCTGGCGTACTTTCTCTCTCTCCTCCCCCTGCTCTCGTCTGAAGGGTCGGGCGCGGCGTCGGTCGGGCTACTACTCTCCTCCTGCGACGTACTGTTACTAGTCATAAATGACGGCGGTTACTTCCCCGACTCGTTACTACACACTCCAATTTCTCCTATTGTATTCTGTTGCTTTTGTAATCCTACTTTCTTACCTTTCCTAGCAACCAGCGCCTTTATAACTCCTAGATATATTTGTCCTGCTTTTCGCCATTTCGTGCTAGATTCTCATTTTTTTCTGCGTCCGGTTGTTTACGGTCAGCTTGACATACAAAAACGCTTTCCGTTGTGATGGGATTTCGGGAAAGGGCGTCAGCCACGTTTGTCTTGCCTGGCCTGTACACTACCTCGCAGTCATATTCTGCTAGCATCAGCCGCCAGCGTGTGATTCTATAATTCGGGTCTTTGTGTGTTTGCAACCACACCAGGGGTCTATGGTCGGTAACTAAGGTAAATTTTTTTCTGATGAGATATGGCCGAAAATGGTTTATACTATATACTACGGCTAAACCTTTTTTGTTAAACGTGTCCCACCGTTGTTCAGCGTCCGCGAAAACTCGCGACACGTACGCGACCACGTTATTGTGGCTAATAGTTCCCATTGTAAGCACGCCGGCTATTGTGTGCCCACTGGCATCGGTTATTAAGTTAAAGTCTTTTGTGAAATCTATGAATACAAAAATCAGATGCTCGCACAATTCATTTCTTAAAAATTCAAAAGCCGCTTGGGTTTCCTTTGTCCAGTTAAATTCAACATCGTCTTTTAACAAATGCGTCATCGTTTGAGCAACCTTAACGAAATTGTGAATGAAGAGTCTGTAATATCCTGCTAAACCCAAAAAATTTTTAATATTCTTTTTTGACCGAGGCACTGGGAAATCTTTGATTGCCTCTAATTTTCCCAGATCCGGGCGCACGCCAATTTGCGAAATTAAATGTCCCAAGTAAGTTACTTCCGGCTTAAAAAATTCGCATTTCTCCGGATGTAATTTTAAGTTGGTGTCTCTAAATTGCGCGAACAAATTATTTAATCTACTGTTCAACTAATGTTCAACTAATGTTTTTGAATACACAATTATATCATCGATGAAACAGAATAGTTCTTTATTTAGCGTTTTGCCAGTGCAATTGAGAGCATTCTAGAGAAAGTCACGGGCATTGTGCATAAACCGAAGCTCCCTCTATTAAATGATAGAGCCCCCCACATATTGCGAACGCTGTCTTGTGCCGGTATTGTTCGTCTATCTCAATTTGATGATAGCCAGATTTAAGATCAAAAACTAAAAAATATTGGGCCCCGCCTAATTGGTCTAAAATTTCTGTTATATTAGGTAGCGGATATTGGTCGTCTAACGTTTTGCTCTTAAGCTTACGATAATCTATTATCATACGATATTGCTTATCCCCTGTAAGTCGTGCTTTTTTTGGTACTAAAAAATACGGGCTGGAATAGCAAGAGGTTGAAGGTTCAATTATTCCGTTTTTAAGGAGATCGGCGACCTGTCTCTGGATTTCTTCCTTATGCACGGGGGGCAATCGGTATTGTTTGGTGGTTACTGGGATTTTGTCGGTGGTAGGTATTGTGAGTTGAAGGATAGAGGTATTGGAAAGTTTTTCGTCCCCTAAATAAAATATGTCACTAAAATTGTCTATAAGCCTTTCGATCTCGACCTTTTCCTCCCGTTAAAAATTGTCAAGACGAAGCGTACTTTTTACTACCTTCGCGCGCCCAGGAGTTGCTTGCCTCAACTGCAAAATTCTATTTTCCACTACCAGGCTTTCTATTTTCTTACCCTTTAAAATACTTTTTACCTGGTTTAATATTTTCATCACAATTTCGACAGCTCTATAAAAATGTGCATCATTTATGCGTTGCCTTTCCAAATGAAAGCAAAAGTTATTTAAAGTTTTTCTCAATTCTGTTTTAATTACATCAAAGTTTGCATGCATTGCAGTGAACGTCAGTATTGACATAGTTATATTTTCAATGCTCCAATAAGATGCCATTGTTTGTAGAGCTGTCGCTTAGTAGTTTTTGCAAAGCACAAATTCCATCAAATATGGTTCCTTCGCCGATCTCGTTTTCGTCGGTTTGCGAGTGTGGGATAGAGGAGTTTGGGCTGTTAAATACACGATGATTAAAATTAGGGGCAATAGGATTATTATTATTATGAGGATGTAAATGAGAGCTCAAGAATTGTGATATTGAATTTTTGGTCTTAAAAAATGTTTTATGTGTACGTGGAAGCGGAGGGAAAGAGTGCTGTTTGTATGGAGGGTGTGTGGTTTATTCTTTTTCCGGGAAATCGTAGGTTGGGTTTACTGATTTCATTATCCTATTTGTGGCAGTTGGTCCAGTAATGGTTTTCCATCATCATGGCTGTGACTCCCCGGGTGGTGCACAGAGAGAGTCGTTGTTTACCCGTGTCGTGTATTGGCGCTGATGGTCGCGGCGACTTGGATGACTTGGTGGTGTGCGGGAGCGGTCGATCAGTCGTCTGGTTAGCTGGTGTGTTCTTGTTGGTCGGCATAGTAGGGTGCGTGTTTAGCGGCAGATGGTATCTGTGCGAGTGGTAATACTGTATTGATGTGAATGGTAATATGTAATATTGTGGCGCGCTGCACATTTTTTCGTGGAGTTGCAGCTTGCCGACGGACAGGTCGTAGGATGCAACAAAGGTATACGCGTATGGTCTATTAATTTTAGGCAGAAATCTTCACAAATGTTTAAACAATTTAATTATTTATAAACATTTTCTAATGTATTAATTGTTATTATAGTGCAAAATACATATGTTGGTGCGCATAATAAATAACGTTATTTCGCATATTTCCTAATTATAAATTGTTAGTTAACTAATGAATGTTTGGGAAAATAATTATAAACGTATAATTCTTTTTATGTCTAATTTTACGACTAATATATACTTTTATATCGCATCGGAAAAGTAACGGTTTACGTTAATTGGATTACACAATTCAATTGTTTAATAAAATTTCGTTAAGTAGATTTTCGCTAATATGGCATGGGGATGCCAATTTATTATCTTTACTTAATTCATCATATAATGTGAAACAAATAATTTAATGAAATGTTATAAGTATTCTTATTTGCATCATTAATTTATAGAACGATAAAAGTTCGTTTAAAATAATTGAAAAATAGAGATGAAAAAAATAAAATGATAGTATTTTTTATGACATGAAAAACACTTATATTTCTTGATAGCTTTGGAAGCAAACACTTATATAAGAAAATGTGATTAAGTTGCGCCTATTCAATGCAGTACTGCGCTACAATCTGTGCAACTACAAAAAAATGCACGAATTTAAAAAAAAATAGTTATTTAAAAATAATCACTTAAAGCCTATAAAAATATCTTTATGGCTTTATTCTACTTATTACAATAACTTTGAACATCACTGAAAACTTGCAAAAGGATAGTGACCTCCTTCATACAAGGTTCAATTCTATTCGCCTCGCGCCTATCTATATGATTTTACTATTTATATACGTTTGAATAAAATATTGAGATCATGAAATAGATCAATGTAAACTAGATTATATTTGTGGTGATTTTTGAGAAAAATGTTAAACCATGTGATGCGTTTCATATCAGCACTTTATACATTTTCATAATGCTTATTAAAACATTTCAAGAAAATTCTACTCATTAAAGTAACTTTGAACATCACTAAAAAACTGCAAGGGGATAGTGACCTGCTTCATACAGTGTTCAGTTCATATCGTTTCGTGACTAGCTGAATAGTTCAACTACTTCCACATATTTAAACAAAATATTGCTATCAAGATAGAAAGCGATTGATAGCAGTATATAATTTGGCGATAATTTAGAAAATAGTGAGAAAATGTGATGGGTTTCATGTGAAGGCTTCATACATTGTTCCATTTAGCTTATTAGGACTCTTCTCTAAAGTCTACTCCTTACAATACCATTGAACATCAATGAAAACCTGCAACAGGATACAGACCTGCTTCATGCGGTGTTCAGTTCAATGCGTCTTGCGCCTATCTATATGATTTTAATATTTATGCATGTTTGAATAAAATATTGAGATCATGCAATAGATGAATGTATACCAGAAAATCAATGTGGTAGTTTTTGACAAAATCGTGAGACAGTGTGATAGGTTTCACGGATTGGCCTCATACAGTGTTGCTTAGGCTTATTAAGACATTTCATAAAATTGTAATATTGCAGTAGCTTCGGCCATTACTAAAAACCTGCCAGGAAATAGAAAATTTCTTCATACAGTGTTCAGTTCACTTCGTGACGCAACTATCTGAATGGTTCAACTATTCATAGATATTTGAATAGAATATTAAGATTATGAAAGAGAGCGAAGGATACCAGAATATCAATCTGGAAATTTTTGTGTCAAGCGTGAGACAATGTGATGAATTTTTCGTAAGGGCTTCATATACCGTTCGATTTGGCATATTAGGACCTTCTACAAAATTCTACTGATTCCAATAACCTTGAACATCACTGAAAATTTGTAACTTGATAGAAACCAGCTTCATACAGTGTTCAGTTCATATCGTTTCGTGACTAGCTGAGTAGTTTAACTACTTCCATATATTTAAACAAAATATTGCGATCAATATAGAAAGCGATTGATAGCAGTATATAATTGTGGCAATATTTTATAAAATCGTGAGAAAATGTGATGGGTTTCATGTGAAGGCTTCATGCAGTGTTCCATTTAGCTTCTCCAAATTCTACTCATTACAATAACATTGAACATCACTGAAAACCTGCAAACGGATACAGACCTGCTTCATGCAGTGTTCAGTTCAAGTCGTCTCACGCCTATCTATATGATATTACTATTTAAACATATTTGAATAAAATATTGAGATCATGCAATAGAGCAATATATACCAGAAAAGCAATGTGGTAGTTTTTGACAAAATCGTGAGACAGTGTGATAGGTTTCACGGATTTTCCTCATACGGTGTTCCCTTATGCTTATTAAGACATTTCATAAAATTGTAATATTGCAGTAGTTTCGGCCGTTTTCAAAATCCTGCCAAGAAACAGAAAACTGCTTCATACAGGGTTCAGTTCACTTCGTGTCGCGACTATCTGAATGGTTCAACTATTCATAGATATTTGAATAGAATATTGAGATTATGAAAGAGAGCGAAGGATACCAGAATATCAATCTTGAAATTTTTGTGTCAAGCGTGAGACATTGTGATGAATTTTACGTAAAGGCTATTTTACAGTAATTTTAAAGCTAGCTAGGAAATAATAAGTCGATTCGAAAATGGTATAAGTCTCGATACCTAAAACAAAAAGTTTTTGATTTTCGTTGGCTAAGGGATGGAAAGCAATTCAGAACACTGTATGGGGTCCTTTGCAAAAATTTAATCAAGTAATTTTTTAGTTAATGAGTACATCACAACCCAATCAGAACACTGTATGAGGCCTCCTGCATGAATTTATTACAGTTAACCAAAAGATCAGAAGCAATTCGGAACATTGTATGAATTTTATTTCCTAGAATTTAATATTGAATACAGTTACTGAGAGATAATAAACCCATTAGAACACTGTATAATTCACATAGTTGAAATTTTATTGCGATTTTCAATTTAACGAGGATAAGATAAGCCTATTAGAAATTTATTTACAGTGATTTTAAAGCTTGCTAGGAAATAATAAGCCGATTCGGAAATCGTATATGTCTCGATACCTAAAATAAAAGTTCTCGATTTTTGTAGGCTAACAAATAGAAATCGTTGCTCAAAAATTTGTGCTAAATTAAAAATCGCACATATAAATAATCATTTTTTACAAATTAACAAAAGGCCACAAAACCCTTGGGATTGACGTACCATTTTGCTTAGATCATCCAGATGGTACAATTAAAATGGTAGATTAATCCTAAAAGTTTTATCGTTTATTATTATTGTTTGCAAAATTGTTGAATCTTTCTACTTAATCGTTGTGGAAACGTTGGCGCTTAAATGTTACCCAGCTCAAAGTTACTAAAAATGTCGCAGAAACGTTTCTACAACGTACCAAATAAACGATAATAAGCTAAAAATTGCCAAAAACGTCGCAGAAAGGTTTCTACAATATTTATTTTGAACCCCAAAGCAGACATTTCGAGGTTGTGGCAATGTTTCTGCGACGTTTCTGAAACTTTTATAGAAAAGTTCCTAAGTTCCAAAAAATATATTGCAGAAGCTTTTCTATAGTTGTTTTTAAGTATAAAAATTGTTATTTTTGCTATACATGTTTGTAGACAACCATTTTCTACATATGTATGTACTCAGATGTTAATATTTTTTGTGTCCGCATAAGTCTTTATCAATCTAATAAATCGCTGTATGAAGCCCTTACGTGAAAACTATCACATTGTCTCACGCTTTTCTCAAGTACCACCACATTGATGTTCTGGTATTCCATTGCACTATTTCGTGATCTAAATATTTTATTTAAATATGTAAAAATTGTTAAATCATTCAGATAATCTCCTGGCAGGTTTTTAGTGATGTCCCAAGTTATTCCCTACTGAAAATTCCCATATGGGAACTCATATGGGATCCTATCTAGGATCTCATGAGACATACCATGAGAGAATTTGATATGGTTTCCTGTATGGGATCCCATGCGGTTTCAATATTATAATGTTAAAAAGCATAATTAAATACAAAAAAAAATTGTATCCACTGGGAATCGAACCGAGATCCTTCAGATTCCGAATCCTTTACCTTACCACCTCAGCCATACTGACTTATGTTTTTCTAAGTTTAATGAACGTATTGACATATTAGGATAGGATCGTATATGATACCACACGTGGAAACCACATGGTAAGCCGTATGGAATTATTCTACAAGATTCATATAATATGTTACAAGTATAAAAAAATCCATATGGTTTCCCACGTGGGAAACCACATGAAATCTCATATACTATCTCCAGGAGCTCATTGTAATACGTTAATTAATTATATAAAAACATGTATGTTACAATGAATCTTGCATCACAATCCCATATGGTTTTCCATGTGGTTTCCCATACGTGGGATATCATATATGATCCCGTTCTAATACGTTTATTAATCTTTCAAAAGTATAACTCAGTTTAGCTGAGTTGGTAAGGTAAAGGATTGGAGTGAAGGAAATTTTTTTTGTTTTTTTGGTATTCAATTATGCTTTTTAACATTATAATATTGACTAATATTCAATTTTTCTATAAATAATTTTATATAAAAAAAATCCCATGTGGGAAACCACACGGAATACCATATGGGATTGTGATGCAAGATTCATTGTAACATACACATTTTTATATAATTAATTAACATATTTCAATGAGATCCTGGAGATAATATATGAGATTTCATGTGGTTTCCCACGTGGGAAACCATACGGATATTTTTTTAAATTGTAACATAACATATTATATGAATCTTGTAGATTAATTCCATATGGCTTACCATGTGGTTTTCCACGTGTGGTATCATATACGATCCTATCCTAATACGTCAATACGTTCATTAATCTTAGAAAAACATAAGTCAGTATGACTGAGGTGGTAAGGTAAAGGATTCGGAATCTGAAGAATCTCGGTTCGATTCTCAGTGGAGACAAATTTTTTTTTGTATTTAATTATGCTTTTTAATATTATAATATGGAAACCGCATGGGATTCCATATTGGAAGCCATATCAAATTCTCTCATGGTATCTCTCATGAGATCCTAGATAGGATCCCATATGAGTTCTCATAAGGGAATTTTCTGTAGGGTTGTAAGTAGTAGAATTTTGTAGGAAAAGTCCTAATAAGCCTAATGGATTGGTGTATGAAGCCCTTCCGAAAAACATATCAGAAAGTGTTCCGAGTTTCTCGAGAAACCACCATATTAATGTTTTATTATCCATTGCTCTATTTCATGATCTCACTATTTCATTTAAATATGTTAAAATAGTTAAAGCATGTAGATAATCGCGTGGCGAATTAAACTGAATACTGTATGAATCAAGTCTCTATCTCAAGGTAGGTTTTTAGTGATGTCCGAAGTTATTGTAAGTAGTAAAATTTTGTAAAACAATTCCTAATAAACCTAATAGAGAGCTGTATGAAGCCCTTCAGTGAAGCCAATCACAATGTCTCACGATTTTCTAAAAAACCACGACACTGATGTTTTAGTATCCATGGCTCTATTTCATGATCTCACTATTTCATTTAAATATGTTATAATAGTTAAAGCATGTAGATAATCGCGCGATGAATTGAGCTGAATACTGTTTGAATCATGTCTCTATCTCCTGGCAGGTTAGTAGTAATGTTCCAAGTTATTGCAAGTAGCAGAATTAGAGAAAGTCCTAATAAGCCCAATGGAACGCTGTATGAAGTCCTTATGTGAAACCTATCACATTGTCTCACGCTTTTCTCAAGAACCACCACATTGATGTTCTGGTGTATATCGCTCTATTTCATGATCTCAATATTTAATATAAGCCCTGAATGGACGTTTTTTCAATACGTTTTTAGGCGACTCTATTTGTTACAATATCTGATGTCAAAAAATTCCTAAATAATATTTTCTACCGAAAAATTGTCTGAAATTTCGAAATATGCAATTAGAATTTCATGATACTGCAAACTAAATAATTTATATTTATTTATTTAACAAAAAATGCGAATTTTTCATAGTGAAAATTTTTCTTTGAATTATTTTGTGTTGAAATCATAAAAAGATATCTCTAAATAGTCACACGTTTGCACCCATGGACTCTTAACTTCAAAATGTATAGGTAGGTTTTTTGAAATTCAAAATGGCGACATCCAATATGGCGGCTCAAATTCGTAAATTTTATACTATTTCTGATAATTTAGATTAAACAATATTTTCAAATGAATCTTCATACAAATTTGTAAAAATGGGGTTTTCGGGTCGCTGACTACGAATCCGTAATCGGATTTTCCAAATTCAAGATGGCGGATCCAGGATGGCTACCGAAAAGAATGAAAAATTGTGTATGATAAATATGTGTATAAAGGTCTTTTCCGCAACTGATTTCGAATCTGTCATCAGATAAAAATACACAAATTTTGGTACTCGCAACTTTTGGTAGTCATATTTGATTCACCATCTTGAATTCGAGAATCCGATCATAGATTCATAATCAGGTACCCGAAAACCCCTTATATACAAATTTGTATGAAGATTCATGTGAAATTATTGTTTTAATAAAGTATCAGAAATTGTATAAAATTTAAGTCTTAGGCCGCCATATTGGGTCCTTCATCTAGAATACAGAAAATCCGATTACGGATTCGTAATCAGCTACCCATAAAACCATTATACACGAATTTCTATTAAAATTGGAAAATTATCATAATTTCTGGCAGCCATCTTGGATCCGCCATCTTGAATTTGGAAAATCCGATTACGGATTCGTAGTTAGCGACCCGAAAACCCCCTATATACAAATTTGTATGAAAGTGCATTTGAAAATATTGTTTTAATCCAAATTACCAGAAATAGTAAAACATTTTCGGCTTTTAGCCCCCATATTGGGTCCGCCATCTTGAAGTCAGAAAATCCGATTACGGATTCGTAATCAGCTACCCAAAAAAACATTATACACGAATTTCTATTAAAATTGGAAAATTTACATAATTTTTGGCAGTCATCTTGGATCCGCCATCTTGAATTTGGAAAATCCGATTACGGATTCGTAGTCAGCGACCCGAAAACCCCCTATATACAAATTTGTATGAAAATTCATTTAAAAATATTGTTTTAATCAAAATTATCAGAAATAGTATAAAATTTTCGGCTTTGAGCCGCCATATTGGATCCGCAATCTTGAATTCCAAAGAACTTACCTATACATTTTGAAGTCAAGGGTCCATGGACGCAAAAATTTCGCTATTTAGAGATATCTTTTTACAATTTCAATACGAAAATATTCAAAAAAAAAATGTTTTCTATGAAATTTTTGTATTTTTTGTAAAAGAAATAAATATATCTTTATAGTTTGCAGTATCTTGAAATTCTGATTATATATTTCGAAATTTCCGACAATTTTACGTAAGAAAATATTATTTTGGTATTTTTTGACATCAGATTTTGTAACAATTAGAGTCGCCTAAGAACGTCTTAAAATAACGTCTATTCAGGGCTTAATGGATTAATTAAACCTAAACAGATTATTAATTTTATTTTATTCCTTGCAAAAACATCCCGCAGCTTATTGATGATTAATTGCCATTCTAAGTTTTCGATTCTGTCTGTTTTGGCTGCACTTACGGACTGTATATGTATATCGGGTAAAAGATTGTTCAAATTACTGCATACAACATCAATGTTTTGGCTTATTATAGTTTGCGCGACTATTTCCTCATCGCGCAATGGCATAGCTATATGTAGTTTTGTGTTAACTTTTACTATATTGGGTACCCCTATTTCTATGTCTTTGAATCGCGGAAGTTTCCCCTGCATATCGAACTGCCTTGCTCCTTCGTCGCATTGAGTTGTAATACAATGAAGGAAGTTATCTTTCCTCATAAATAATCTTTCATGCAAGTTATTTCGTAAAAAGGAGTGCTCGCGGGAGGTTGTAAATCATCGACAGTGAAAAAACATTCCTCGCTGTCTTCGTACGTGTTCGTCGCTTCGCAGTTGTCCTGGCGTACTTTCTCTCTCTCCTCCCCCTGCTCTCGTCTGAAGGGTCGGGCGCGGCGTCGGTCGGGCTACTACTCTCCTCCTGCGACGTACTGTTACTAGTCATAAATGACGGCGGTTACTTCCCCGACTCGTTACTACACACTCCAATTTCTCCTATTGTATTCTGTTGCTTTTGTAATCCTACTTTCTTACCTTTCCTAGCAACCAGCGCCTTTATAACTCCTAGATATATTTGTCCTGCTTTTCGCCATTTCGTGCTAGATTCTCATTTTTTTCTGCGTCCGGTTGTTTACGGTCAGCTTGACATACAAAAACGCTTTCCGTTGTGATGGGATTTCGGGAAAGGGCGTCAGCCACGTTTGTCTTGCCTGGCCTGTACACTACCTCGCAGTCATATTCTGCTAGCATCAGCCGCCAGCGTGTGATTCTATAATTCGGGTCTTTGTGTGTTTGCAACCACACCAGGGGTCTATGGTCGGTAACTAAGGTAAATTTTTTTCTGATGAGATATGGCCGAAAATGGTTTATACTATATACTACGGCTAAACCTTTTTTGTTAAACGTGTCCCACCGTTGTTCAGCGTCCGCGAAAACTCGCGACACGTACGCGACCACGTTATTGTGGCTAATAGTTCCCATTGTAAGCACGCCGGCTATTGTGTGCCCACTGGCATCGGTTATTAAGTTAAAGTCTTTTGTGAAATCTATGAATACAAAAATCAGATGCTCGCACAATTCATTTCTTAAAAATTCAAAAGCCGCTTGGGTTTCCTTTGTCCAGTTAAATTCAACATCGTCTTTTAACAAATGCGTCATCGTTTGAGCAACCTTAACGAAATTGTGAATGAAGAGTCTGTAATATCCTGCTAAACCCAAAAAATTTTTAATATTCTTTTTTGACCGAGGCACTGGGAAATCTTTGATTGCCTCTAATTTTCCCAGATCCGGGCGCACGCCAATTTGCGAAATTAAATGTCCCAAGTAAGTTACTTCCGGCTTAAAAAATTCGCATTTCTCCGGATGTAATTTTAAGTTGGTGTCTCTAAATTGCGCGAACAAATTATTTAATCTACTGTTCAACTAATGTTCAACTAATGTTTTTGAATACACAATTATATCATCGATGAAACAGAATAGTTCTTTATTTAGCGTTTTGCCAGTGCAATTGAGAGCATTCTAGAGAAAGTCACGGGCATTGTGCATAAACCGAAGCTCCCTCTATTAAATGATAGAGCCCCCCACATATTGCGAACGCTGTCTTGTGCCGGTATTGTTCGTCTATCTCAATTTGATGATAGCCAGATTTAAGATCAAAAACTAAAAAATATTGGGCCCCGCCTAATTGGTCTAAAATTTCTGTTATATTAGGTAGCGGATATTGGTCGTCTAACGTTTTGCTCTTAAGCTTACGATAATCTATTATCATACGATATTGCTTATCCCCTGTAAGTCGTGCTTTTTTTGGTACTAAAAAATACGGGCTGGAATAGCAAGAGGTTGAAGGTTCAATTATTCCGTTTTTAAGGAGATCGGCGACCTGTCTCTGGATTTCTTCCTTATGCACGGGGGGCAATCGGTATTGTTTGGTGGTTACTGGGATTTTGTCGGTGGTAGGTATTGTGAGTTGAAGGATAGAGGTATTGGAAAGTTTTTCGTCCCCTAAATAAAATATGTCACTAAAATTGTCTATAAGCCTTTCGATCTCGACCTTTTCCTCCCGTTAAAAATTGTCAAGACGAAGCGTACTTTTTACTACCTTCGCGCGCCCAGGAGTTGCTTGCCTCAACTGCAAAATTCTATTTTCCACTACCAGGCTTTCTATTTTCTTACCCTTTAAAATACTTTTTACCTGGTTTAATATTTTCATCACAATTTCGACAGCTCTATAAAAATGTGCATCATTTATGCGTTGCCTTTCCAAATGAAAGCAAAAGTTATTTAAAGTTTTTCTCAATTCTGTTTTAATTACATCAAAGTTTGCATGCATTGCAGTGAACGTCAGTATTGACATAGTTATATTTTCAATGCTCCAATAAGATGCCATTGTTTGTAGAGCTGTCGCTTAGTAGTTTTTGCAAAGCACAAATTCCATCAAATATGGTTCCTTCGCCGATCTCGTTTTCGTCGGTTTGCGAGTGTGGGATAGAGGAGTTTGGGCTGTTAAATACACGATGATTAAAATTAGGGGCAATAGGATTATTATTATTATGAGGATGTAAATGAGAGCTCAAGAATTGTGATATTGAATTTTTGGTCTTAAAAAATGTTTTATGTGTACGTGGAAGCGGAGGGAAAGAGTGCTGTTTGTATGGAGGGTGTGTGGTTTATTCTTTTTCCGGGAAATCGTAGGTTGGGTTTACTGATTTCATTATCCTATTTGTGGCAGTTGGTCCAGTAATGGTTTTCCATCATCATGGCTGTGACTCCCCGGGTGGTGCACAGAGAGAGTCGTTGTTTACCCGTGTCGTGTATTGGCGCTGATGGTCGCGGCGACTTGGATGACTTGGTGGTGTGCGGGAGCGGTCGATCAGTCGTCTGGTTAGCTGGTGTGTTCTTGTTGGTCGGCATAGTAGGGTGCGTGTTTAGCGGCAGATGGTATCTGTGCGAGTGGTAATACTGTATTGATGTGAATGGTAATATGTAATATTGTGGCGCGCTGCACATTTTTTCGTGGAGTTGCAGCTTGCCGACGGACAGGTCGTAGGATGCAACAAAGGTATACGCGTATGGTCTATTAATTTTAGGCAGAAATCTTCACAAATGTTTAAACAATTTAATTATTTATAAACATTTTCTAATGTATTAATTGTTATTATAGTGCAAAATACATATGTTGGTGCGCATAATAAATAACGTTATTTCGCATATTTCCTAATTATAAATTGTTAGTTAACTAATGAATGTTTGGGAAAATAATTATAAACGTATAATTCTTTTTATGTCTAATTTTACGACTAATATATACTTTTATATCGCATCGGAAAAGTAACGGTTTACGTTAATTGGATTACACAATTCAATTGTTTAATAAAATTTCGTTAAGTAGATTTTCGCTAATATGGCATGGGGATGCCAATTTATTATCTTTACTTAATTCATCATATAATGTGAAACAAATAATTTAATGAAATGTTATAAGTATTCTTATTTGCATCATTAATTTATAGAACGATAAAAGTTCGTTTAAAATAATTGAAAAATAGAGATGAAAAAAATAAAATGATAGTATTTTTTATGACATGAAAAACACTTATATTTCTTGATAGCTTTGGAAGCAAACACTTATATAAGAAAATGTGATTAAGTTGCGCCTATTCAATGCAGTACTGCGCTACAATCTGTGCAACTACAAAAAAATGCACGAATTTAAAAAAAAATAGTTATTTAAAAATAATCACTTAAAGCCTATAAAAATATCTTTATGGCTTTATTCTACTTATTACAATAACTTTGAACATCACTGAAAACTTGCAAAAGGATAGTGACCTCCTTCATACAAGGTTCAATTCTATTCGCCTCGCGCCTATCTATATGATTTTACTATTTATATACGTTTGAATAAAATATTGAGATCATGAAATAGATCAATGTAAACTAGATTATATTTGTGGTGATTTTTGAGAAAAATGTTAAACCATGTGATGCGTTTCATATCAGCACTTTATACATTTTCATAATGCTTATTAAAACATTTCAAGAAAATTCTACTCATTAAAGTAACTTTGAACATCACTAAAAAACTGCAAGGGGATAGTGACCTGCTTCATACAGTGTTCAGTTCATATCGTTTCGTGACTAGCTGAATAGTTCAACTACTTCCACATATTTAAACAAAATATTGCTATCAAGATAGAAAGCGATTGATAGCAGTATATAATTTGGCGATAATTTAGAAAATAGTGAGAAAATGTGATGGGTTTCATGTGAAGGCTTCATACATTGTTCCATTTAGCTTATTAGGACTCTTCTCTAAAGTCTACTCCTTACAATACCATTGAACATCAATGAAAACCTGCAACAGGATACAGACCTGCTTCATGCGGTGTTCAGTTCAATGCGTCTTGCGCCTATCTATATGATTTTAATATTTATGCATGTTTGAATAAAATATTGAGATCATGCAATAGATGAATGTATACCAGAAAATCAATGTGGTAGTTTTTGACAAAATCGTGAGACAGTGTGATAGGTTTCACGGATTGGCCTCATACAGTGTTGCTTAGGCTTATTAAGACATTTCATAAAATTGTAATATTGCAGTAGCTTCGGCCATTACTAAAAACCTGCCAGGAAATAGAAAATTTCTTCATACAGTGTTCAGTTCACTTCGTGACGCAACTATCTGAATGGTTCAACTATTCATAGATATTTGAATAGAATATTAAGATTATGAAAGAGAGCGAAGGATACCAGAATATCAATCTGGAAATTTTTGTGTCAAGCGTGAGACAATGTGATGAATTTTTCGTAAGGGCTTCATATACCGTTCGATTTGGCATATTAGGACCTTCTACAAAATTCTACTGATTCCAATAACCTTGAACATCACTGAAAATTTGTAACTTGATAGAAACCAGCTTCATACAGTGTTCAGTTCATATCGTTTCGTGACTAGCTGAGTAGTTTAACTACTTCCATATATTTAAACAAAATATTGCGATCAATATAGAAAGCGATTGATAGCAGTATATAATTGTGGCAATATTTTATAAAATCGTGAGAAAATGTGATGGGTTTCATGTGAAGGCTTCATGCAGTGTTCCATTTAGCTTCTCCAAATTCTACTCATTACAATAACATTGAACATCACTGAAAACCTGCAAACGGATACAGACCTGCTTCATGCAGTGTTCAGTTCAAGTCGTCTCACGCCTATCTATATGATATTACTATTTAAACATATTTGAATAAAATATTGAGATCATGCAATAGAGCAATATATACCAGAAAAGCAATGTGGTAGTTTTTGACAAAATCGTGAGACAGTGTGATAGGTTTCACGGATTTTCCTCATACGGTGTTCCCTTATGCTTATTAAGACATTTCATAAAATTGTAATATTGCAGTAGTTTCGGCCGTTTTCAAAATCCTGCCAAGAAACAGAAAACTGCTTCATACAGGGTTCAGTTCACTTCGTGTCGCGACTATCTGAATGGTTCAACTATTCATAGATATTTGAATAGAATATTGAGATTATGAAAGAGAGCGAAGGATACCAGAATATCAATCTTGAAATTTTTGTGTCAAGCGTGAGACATTGTGATGAATTTTACGTAAAGGCTATTTTACAGTAATTTTAAAGCTAGCTAGGAAATAATAAGTCGATTCGAAAATGGTATAAGTCTCGATACCTAAAACAAAAAGTTTTTGATTTTCGTTGGCTAAGGGATGGAAAGCAATTCAGAACACTGTATGGGGTCCTTTGCAAAAATTTAATCAAGTAATTTTTTAGTTAATGAGTACATCACAACCCAATCAGAACACTGTATGAGGCCTCCTGCATGAATTTATTACAGTTAACCAAAAGATCAGAAGCAATTCGGAACATTGTATGAATTTTATTTCCTAGAATTTAATATTGAATACAGTTACTGAGAGATAATAAACCCATTAGAACACTGTATAATTCACATAGTTGAAATTTTATTGCGATTTTCAATTTAACGAGGATAAGATAAGCCTATTAGAAATTTATTTACAGTGATTTTAAAGCTTGCTAGGAAATAATAAGCCGATTCGGAAATCGTATATGTCTCGATACCTAAAATAAAAGTTCTCGATTTTTGTAGGCTAACAAATAGAAATCGTTGCTCAAAAATTTGTGCTAAATTAAAAATCGCACATATAAATAATCATTTTTTACAAATTAACAAAAGGCCACAAAACCCTTGGGATTGACGTACCATTTTGCTTAGATCATCCAGATGGTACAATTAAAATGGTAGATTAATCCTAAAAGTTTTATCGTTTATTATTATTGTTTGCAAAATTGTTGAATCTTTCTACTTAATCGTTGTGGAAACGTTGGCGCTTAAATGTTACCCAGCTCAAAGTTACTAAAAATGTCGCAGAAACGTTTCTACAACGTACCAAATAAACGATAATAAGCTAAAAATTGCCAAAAACGTCGCAGAAAGGTTTCTACAATATTTATTTTGAACCCCAAAGCAGACATTTCGAGGTTGTGGCAATGTTTCTGCGACGTTTCTGAAACTTTTATAGAAAAGTTCCTAAGTTCCAAAAAATATATTGCAGAAGCTTTTCTATAGTTGTTTTTAAGTATAAAAATTGTTATTTTTGCTATACATGTTTGTAGACAACCATTTTCTACATATGTATGTACTCAGATGTTAATATTTTTTGTGTCCGCATAAGTCTTTATCAATCTAATAAATCGCTGTATGAAGCCCTTACGTGAAAACTATCACATTGTCTCACGCTTTTCTCAAGTACCACCACATTGATGTTCTGGTATTCCATTGCACTATTTCGTGATCTAAATATTTTATTTAAATATGTAAAAATTGTTAAATCATTCAGATAATCTCCTGGCAGGTTTTTAGTGATGTCCCAAGTTATTCCCTACTGAAAATTCCCATATGGGAACTCATATGGGATCCTATCTAGGATCTCATGAGACATACCATGAGAGAATTTGATATGGTTTCCTGTATGGGATCCCATGCGGTTTCAATATTATAATGTTAAAAAGCATAATTAAATACAAAAAAAAATTGTATCCACTGGGAATCGAACCGAGATCCTTCAGATTCCGAATCCTTTACCTTACCACCTCAGCCATACTGACTTATGTTTTTCTAAGTTTAATGAACGTATTGACATATTAGGATAGGATCGTATATGATACCACACGTGGAAACCACATGGTAAGCCGTATGGAATTATTCTACAAGATTCATATAATATGTTACAAGTATAAAAAAATCCATATGGTTTCCCACGTGGGAAACCACATGAAATCTCATATACTATCTCCAGGAGCTCATTGTAATACGTTAATTAATTATATAAAAACATGTATGTTACAATGAATCTTGCATCACAATCCCATATGGTTTTCCATGTGGTTTCCCATACGTGGGATATCATATATGATCCCGTTCTAATACGTTTATTAATCTTTCAAAAGTATAACTCAGTTTAGCTGAGTTGGTAAGGTAAAGGATTGGAGTGAAGGAAATTTTTTTTGTTTTTTTGGTATTCAATTATGCTTTTTAACATTATAATATTGACTAATATTCAATTTTTCTATAAATAATTTTATATAAAAAAAATCCCATGTGGGAAACCACACGGAATACCATATGGGATTGTGATGCAAGATTCATTGTAACATACACATTTTTATATAATTAATTAACATATTTCAATGAGATCCTGGAGATAATATATGAGATTTCATGTGGTTTCCCACGTGGGAAACCATACGGATTTTTTTTTAAATTGTAACATAACATATTATATGAATCTTGTAGATTAATTCCATATGGCTTACCATGTGGTTTTCCACGTGTGGTATCATATACGATCCTATCCTAATACGTCAATACGTTCATTAATCTTAGAAAAACATAAGTCAGTATGACTGAGGTGGTAAGGTAAAGGATTCGGAATCTGAAGAATCTCGGTTCGATTCTCAGTGGAGACAAATTTTTTTTTGTATTTAATTATGCTTTTTAACATTATAATATGGAAACCGCATGGGATTCCATATTGGAAGCCATATCAAATTCTCTCATGGTATCTCTCATGAGATCCTAGATAGGATCCCATATGAGTTCTCATAAGGGAATTTTCTGTAGGGTTGTAAGTAGTAGAATTTTGTAGGAAAAGTCCTAATAAGCCTAATGGATTGGTGTATGAAGCCCTTCCGAAAAACATATCAGAAAGTGTTCCGAGTTTCTCGAGAAACCACCATATTAATGTTTTATTATCCATTGCTCTATTTCATGATCTCACTATTTCATTTAAATATGTTAAAATAGTTAAAGCATGTAGATAATCGCGTGGCGAATTAAACTGAATACTGTATGAATCAAGTCTCTATCTCAAGGTAGGTTTTTAGTGATGTCCGAAGTTATTGTAAGTAGTAAAATTTTGTAAAACAATTCCTAATAAACCTAATAGAGAGCTGTATGAAGCCCTTCAGTGAAGCCAATCACAATGTCTCACGATTTTCTAAAAAACCACGACACTGATGTTTTAGTATCCATGGCTCTATTTCATGATCTCACTATTTCATTTAAATATGTTATAATAGTTAAAGCATGTAGATAATCGCGCGATGAATTGAGCTGAATACTGTTTGAATCATGTCTCTATCTCCTGGCAGGTTAGTAGTAATGTTCCAAGTTATTGCAAGTAGCAGAATTAGAGAAAGTCCTAATAAGCCCAATGGAACGCTGTATGAAGTCCTTATGTGAAACCTATCACATTGTCTCACGCTTTTCTCAAGAACCACCACATTGATGTTCTGGTGTATATCGCTCTATTTCATGATCTCAATATTTTATATAAATATGTTAAAATAGTTAGATCATGTAGATAATCGCATAACAAATTGAACTGAATACTGTATGGATCAGTTTCCTATTACCTGGCAGGTTTTAGCAATGCCCAAAGATATAGTTGGTGGTAGAAATGTGTAGAGAAAATGGAAATCAAAACAGTATATTAATCACTTCCCTAGAACTTATTATGCTTTATAAATTGATTTGATTTACAGCAAGTGTTACTAACAGGGGTGAACAAGGTATGAAGCAGTTTCCTGGTATACTCAGCGATAAAAATAACTGCTTTTTCGTTCAAGAGCGGGAAAGATCTTTTATGGTGTGACCCATATGTGAACTGGGAGTCAGGTAGGTTAAGTTAGGTAGCAGACAGGTACCTGGTACCCAGTTCACACGACGTTAACATCGTGAAACCTCTTTCCCGCTCTCGGTCGAAAAAAAAGTTACTTTTACCGTTGTGCCAGACATTTCGGGCTTGCTTCTGCAGAGAATATGATTTGCAGTGGATGTAGGAAAATATCATATACTAGTAATGATACTCATAATGAAGACGTGAACCACAATTCCAACAATGATGATACTCATGATGAAAACGTGAATGACAATTTGAAAAATACTTCTGTATCTAACAGTGCAAATGAAGATAGCCTAGAGAAGAATGTGCAATTAGATCTTGACAGTTCGACTTCTTCAAATGCCGAGGAAAACCTCCATGAAATCATCGGAGGTTTAAGAGAAAAATTTTTATCGTTGTCAGAGCACGATCCCGACAGGATAGCTATTCTAACCATACTGCCATCAAAATGGTCAATAGAGAAGATTTCTTCTCTATTCAATACTACGACTTACTCCATTAGAAAAGCTAAAGAATTAAAAGCCACGTATGGCTCTTTTACTAGACCACCCCCAAAAATAGGTAAATCGCTGCAGAATTCTCCCAGGATATAGAAATAAAAAATCTGTTGAGATTGATGGAGAAAAAGTCCTCAAACAGAAGAGACTGACATTGTTTAGATTAAAAGAATTATATTTCAAATTATCTGGAGAGCATCCAGATACTACTATAGGTCTTTCAAAGTTTTGACAATTACGACCTCAAAATTGTGTTTTACCCGGAAGTAATGGTACTCATATTGTTTGCGTATGTGTGATTCATGAGAATGTCAAGCTTTTGCTCGATGCCATCAATTTATCTCACCTGATGGCTAAATCGGAATTCCCATTAAAAAACTATACCGATTGTCTTAATCTCATGGTATGTCGTAACTCAAATAGAGAATGTTTTCTTAACGAATGCAAAAACTGCACTAATTACGATGAGCTCAGATCCCAGCTTGAATCAGGTTTTGAAAAAGCAGATGTAAAGGATATAACTTTTAGCTCTTGGCATTCGACAGATAGAACAACTATAATTACATCAAACACAACTACTGACAATTTCCTCGAACTTCTTGGTCATCGGTTAAAATCATTGAAACCTGATGATTATATTAACAAACAACAATCAGAATATTTTAAGCAATTGAAGGGAAGCTTAAAGCCAGGAGAAATTCTTGTGCTACCAGATTATTCAGAGAATTTCGCTTTCGTTGTTCAAAAAGCAGCTCAAGCTTTTCACTATAATAATAATCAAGCCACAGTATATACTGTAGTTTATTATTATCGAGATGAAGGTGAATTAAAACATGGAAATATAATCGTGATTTCTGAATCAAATACTCATGACTCTGCAGCGGTGTATGTGTGTAATTCGATGATAATTGATTACCTAAAGAAACAACACAAAGTTACAAAGATTATCTACTTTTCTGATGGAGCAAAACAACATTTTAAAAATCGATTTAATATCCAAAATTTATGCAATCATGAAAATGATTTTGGTATCAAAGCAGAATGGCATTTTTGCGCGACGGCTCACGGAAAAGACCCACATGATGGCCTTGGTGCAACTCTTAAAATAGGAGCTAGGATCGCAAGCCTCCAAGCATCAGCAATCAACAGCATTTTAACAGCTAAGCAGCTTTATGAGTGGGCATGCCATTCAATAAAAAATATAAAGTTCTTTTATTATTCAAAAGGAACACATAGCAACACTCAAAGAAGATTAAAAAGACGATTTGACGAGGCTCCTTCTGTCCCACAAATTTCAAGCAATCACTGTTTTATTCCACTACGAAACAAGAGTATTATGATCAGAAAATTTTCAAGTGATAAAAAGGAAGTTGTTGTAGAGATTTAAAGTATAACCGTCCATTTCTGGCCATGAACCTGCTTTTTGAGCATTTGTCAGGTATTTTTTGAGGTTAAAAACAAATTTTTAGCTGATGGAACTAAACGGACTTCGGATTTGAAATCAGTGACCCCAAAAACGTATAAATATATGGTCACGATTCTTCATCTGGCCGTCATCATGCCCGCTGAGCGTTTTTGAGGTATTTTTTGAGGCTAGAGCAAATCCTTGAGTGATAAGGTTAAACGATCAGCGGATTCGGATTCAGCGTACCCGAAAACATATAAAATTACCTTTACTCACAATTTTCGTCTTTTATCTATATTTTTATGAACGATTAAACGGAAAATTTTCGGAAAACTGGTCAGAAAATCGGATTTTTGGGACCGCCATTTTGAAAATTTTGAATAGCGCCACATAGCTATTGATTCTACATAAAAAAAAACCCTAAATTTAGACCCTATACAAGTTTTTCTATGTCTTTACCATTTTTGGGCAGAGCCGTGTGCGCTTTGGCGTGGATTGACCCATATATATATATATATATATATATATATATATATATATATATATATATATATGTGTGTGACGTTCCACGTCAACTGGAGCACAGCCCTGCCCAAAATTCCTTTCAACCTAAAAATTTTTAAAAATATGAAAAATTTAGCATATTTTATGTACTTTTGATTAGCGCGTGGCTATTTTTAAAATTTCGTTTTCAGGCGGAGCTGCACGTTCCCTAAACTTAAAGAATTACTACTTTACGCAATGATCAAGCTGGTAGAAATCACAGGAGTTCCGAAAAATTCCAAGCAACGACTATTTTTATGTATTTTGAGCTTCAGAACAGGAATCCGACCCTCTTTTTTACCGATACCTCAAGCGTTTGCCCCTAACCTCAAAAATGCCCCAAAATTACTGTCTCACGCGGTTGAGAGGTAGGTCCTGTGATCTAAGTGAGGAAAATTATTGACAGAGCGTATTTTTATGTATTTTGAGCTGCTGAACACGAATCCGACCCTCTTTTTTACGGATAACTCAAGCGTTCGTCGCTAACCTCAAAAAGCACCAAAAAATTGCTGTTTCACGCGGTTGAGAGGTAGGTCCTGTGATCTACGTGAGGAAAATTATTGACAGAGCGTATTTTTATGTATCTTGAGCTGCTGAGCACTCAATCAGAGCATGAATACATGATGTTAGATGACTGTATGGAAGAAATAGCATTTCAACACTCATCTTGTTACATATTTTACATAAACTGGATATATATTTTTTTTGTTCCTCATAGTCTTGTATTATCATATTTACTTTTTTTTACTAAACAAATTGTAGATAACAACAATGTGGATATAATTTAGCGTGTTCTAGCCAGGAATCTTCTAGAAGAATAGAATTTTTTACAGACCCACCGCAACAGTGACAGATAAAGTATTTTTTATTTTCCCCACTAAAGAAGCAGCAGCTGCTAGCGTCTCCCCCGCCTGTTTACCAACTAGAAATATCCATGGTTGTGTTTTATTGCCCGCTGCAGCAAGATCTTCGGCTTTGAGATATGGAAAGATTCAGTCACTACAACTTTTGAGTTTTGCTCGCTCTTTTCGACAGTACATTCTTTTTCCTATTAAAACAATATTACTGCGCGCACACACGTCTGATCGCTTATAGAGGCTAAAACGTACTGCGTTGGTAAGTACATATATGATATTATGTGTATAGATGGAAGTATGTGTAATAGGATGTTATTATTAATTAAAACATATGTTTATTTTATTCAAATTTTGTTTTATTATAATATTTTAATTTTTCTTTATATAATGTTTTTATGGAGTATTTTTATTAACTTCTTTCTTTATTTCAACAATATCGTTTTCAAATTGATTAAATTTATTATTCATGTAGGAAGTCATCTTCATCTATTCTTTTAGTAAAGCTTCGAGGGCTGCGTTACCTGCTGCTCGTTCTTTCAATACATCATATCTAAACTGTGAATAATCCTGTCAGTTGTTCCAATTCTAATTCTGTACTTTCATTATTATGTTTATATTTTTCTAGTTCTCTTAAAGCTTTCTCATATCGCTCATTAATAGTAATTGGTAATGAATTTGAAGCACTTCGATTTTGTAAAGTTCTCAAGGTATTATTTAATTCAATTTGCGTGTTACGCAAAGCATTCATTTTTTTATTTAAATCGTTTGGTGCTTGTTGTATTTTCGTGTCTAATATTTCCTTGAAGTTTGAGCTAGCTAATTAGGCTTCTATCACAGTATTAATTTTATTAATTTCATTGTTAATTTTACTTATGCTAGCAATATAACTATTTAGTTCTACTTGACTATTCCTGCTGATAGTAATTTTACTATTTAAATCACTAGTTACCTATTCAATTTTATTGTTCAGTATTTCTTGTTATTATTTATTCCTTCAGTCGGTTTTTCTAATTCAGCTTTTATTTTTAAACTATCTTTTTTTACTTGATTTATTCCTCCAGTTAGTTTTTCTAATTCAGCTTTTAGCTTTAAAATATCTTTTGTTACTTCATTTATTTCTTTGCTACTTTTATTGTTATTATTATTAAATTCTATTTCATTTTTTATAATATTGATAATTTTATTTAATGCATTAAATTTTGAATCAAATTCATAGTGAGATCTCACTGTTGACTGCTCCGAAGCTGATGAAGAAGAAACAGCTTCAATTTGTCTCAGTTGATTTTCAAAATTTATAATTCTTCTTTCTACTTGTAATTTTAATACGCTTAATCTTTCCACAAAATCAAGATCATTCAAAATTTTTAATTTAATTTAAATTTAATTTTTTAAGACTCTCTTAAAGATTTTACGATATTTTCTAATCGTGTCTCTTGTGATTCTACAGTCTGAATTTTACTTTTAAATTCTTCATTGAAATAATTATTTATGTCTTCATGATTACCTAAGCTTTGTGTATTGAAATTAAATTCTTCTTTTATTGTCATCACTGCATCATACACATTTCTTGACATTTCATCTTTCAGATTTCCATTCTTAAATTCAATAATTTTATTTATTTATAAATTTATTAAATCCTCATTTGCATCGTCTAAAATTTCTTTTAATAGTTCCAATAAATAGTTGAAAATTATTTTATTCCAAGATACCATTTTTCTTTTAATATATTTGATTGATTTTTAAAATTAAATAAATTAATATTCTTGTGTTATCTTACTATTATATACAATCTTTCGCATCTTGTGCTGTACGATTTTAATGGACGCATCAATACCTACAAACTTTTGTAGACTTAGCATAATTTTGAGATAATTCTAGACCAGCTTGATATTGTACTGTTTCTACAGACTGTAAACCATCCAAAATATCGTTAACAGCATCTCGATAGTTACGTACATATTCATTTTCACATTTTCTAAATTTTCCATTTTATCTTTAAAATCGTCATGATTTTTCAATTTTACTAATTTCTTTTAAAATGTTTTCATGTATATTATTTTTTTTAACACTATTACTTATTTTATTATTTGTATTAGTTGGAGAACCTTTAGCGATTATTAGAATTTCGTTGATGATGTATATAAAATGTAATATAAAAATTAAACAGTAAGTTATTATTCTTAGTAGACTCCGTACTGTCTGTAAACTGAATTTGCCTATATCTTTTAAATTGATCATAATTTTTTCAAGATATAAATATTTTGGTGGATATAAGGATTTAGAATAGACATAAAGATTTACAAATCTTAAAACATTAGGACTAATAAATAAACTTATTAGTGGATTTGTTTTTTCCGCAATTAGATGAACCAGTTATAATAGATCTAATAGTATTTGGTAACAGAGATCCATGTCACATTTTAAGATCAAACTATTTATCAAATTAATTATCTATATTAATAATTTTTATGACTTTCGATTGACGAATAAATTTAATATTTTTTTAAAATGATTTATTGATAGAATTTGATGAAAAATAATACGACTTTACATATAAATATTTAACCTACTTTGTTTGACCTACTTTCTATTTATTATGTCATTGAATATAATGTTACGTAATATTATTTTAATGATTCATTATGTGCTTGATCATTATAATTTTTAATTAATACATAACATTTAATTATATAATATATCCATTTATTATAATTGTTTTGACCTGCATTCTATGATCTTATAACTTGTTATAACATGATTATTAAGAATGATGAGATAATATGAAATGTTACACAATATTTAGCCTGCTTTGCCTAATTATTTTTTTTTTATCCTTGAAACTTGTTACGGCAAAATCATTAAAATAATATAATGTAACTTGTTATAATGAGTTATAATATCACTATTTCTCGATTGGTGAAACTTTCCTATAAACAGTACTATCTTATTAAGAAAACGAATAGTATGTGTTATAAAAATATTTCTTTCATTACTCTCATTTTCTAATATTAGAAATTTATCATCGAAATATTTTGAATATATTCCTAAAGAAGCTTCAATTGAAAGTTTTGCGGAATACATAGAAGTTATATATCCCAAATTACCAGAACATTTAAAAGCGGATAGTGATGTAAAAAATTGTTTAAAGTGTTATACACATAAGAAGAGACTGTGGATGCGAGATCATATTGACGGACTAGCACCACTGAAAAATAATTGTCATTTATGCCTTTCCAAATAGCAAGAGATAATGGATTTGTAAATAAATTAATAAATAAATTACCCTTTTAAATCCACATTCCGTGTTATCAATTTTGTGGATCAGATACTAAGTTAAAAAAACGTTTATTAAGAGAAGATAAAGGAATAAATTTATTAGATTCAGCTTGTCATGATCATGATATTGCATATAATGCTAATAACGAGATAGATCAGCATCATATTGCTGACAGACTTTTACTAAATAAAGTTCTTGAACGTGTAAAATCTGAAGATGCATCTTTAAGCGGCTAGACTAGTTTCTCACTTTCAAAAAATCGATCTTTTTTTGCATTTTTCGGTCACTTTCGATCAGTTTGCTTCGAGAAGTCGTACAGAGCACATCCCAGCTAAAATTCAATCCAAAATGAGTGAAGAAAGTCCATGCAAAAATCAGAAATGTACAAAAGAAACTCTAGTGCGCAGATCTACAAGCAGGAATAGAAAATTCGCCGGAAATCGACACACGCTGGATCAGTCAGCCAAGTTTACCAGTACGACTGGTGAAAAATTGTTTAAGGTTCTATTATGAACAAGTTCAAGCATGATTATCTTTCACTAGACCCAGCTGTTTTAAAAGCTTTACGTCCAATTTATACGGACTTGAGTAAGACCGAATTATTAAACAGGTGCAAGGGAAGCAATACACAAAATAATAATGACAGTTCCAATGGCTTGTTATGGCACTTTTCTCCAAAACACCTCCACAGTGGCTTAAAAATTATTGAACTGGCCAATCATTTTGCTAATGGAATTTTTAATGATGGCTTTCAATGAATATTAAGTATATTTAAAATCATGGGAGTGATTATTGAACCCTGTGCTAAAGATTATGTCGACAAGAAAGAACCAGGACGATTCAAAGGAAGCTCGGACAGGACGTGGGAAGTCTGCAGCAGATCAGAAACTACTTCTTGAGCAAGAGGAAGGTGAATTGTATGGGTCTGGAATACCAAAATAGCTGTAAGTATGATAAATTTAATTTTATAAAATAAAAACCAGTAGTTAAAACTTTAAACGCGTTTTTCTCGAAACTGTATTTTTCCAAATGACTGCAGCTCTAACTCTCGAACAAATCGATGAATTAATTCGAAACTTTTAGAATATACTCAGCACATATTTTTACATACCATGAACTAGGATCTTTTTGATACGTTAAAAAGTGCAAATTTTCCATGCAAGAGACAGACATTTTTTTGCAATTTTGAAACATTTTTTTCAAAACATCGTCATTTTATGAATTTTCAATATTTAAAAAAATCCTAGGTCATGGTATATCGAATGTCATTTAGTTTAACGCCTTTTTTTATTTCAGGCACTCGGACGTCACTTAAAACTGCAGCCTTTTTGCTACTTTTTTATGGACCTCCAAGAAATGGCTTATATCTCGCCTTCTTACCTCACGAGCTTCAAGACTGTTATAAGCAGATTAAAGTAAGCCAAAACAGCCAAACTGTGAGACCGGCCTCTCTTCGAGGTCCGCGCATCGCGAGAGCGCTCTCGTCAAAAGCGGCGGTCGCAGCAGCTCTCTCGCCGCCTATAAAGGAAGGGCCGCACGCCATACTCAGTGAGTCGGCTCTGGTCTGCGGAGCCGATCGGACCTCCTGGTGGAGTATACCATTCCCGATTGAGGCAACTTCTGAGGAAGTCAACACCTTGACTCTTTCGCAGTCCGCCGTTAGTGCGTCAGACCGAATGAGTCTCTGGACGAGTTTTTACTTCCGGAATATCTTATTAGAAGGGCGTACTCACTCTGCGTTGACTGTGGTCCTGGTGTGGAGCTCTCCTCCTAGGTCACGGAGCATCACGGCGAAGCTACAGCCTTTTATGAGTGGCCTCTCTTCCACGTCTGCGCTCGTGGATATAAGAGAGCGCTAGTCTTTTCAGATTACTTCACTTCTCATTGGGACGCCAAGGTTTACCAGAGGAGGATTTCCACCACCCATCAACCCAAAGGACCACGACTACCTACGGCGATTGTAGCGCCGCGTTCGTTCTCTGCGCCCGCAGCTATTAGGAATGCACGCTGTCGCTTCTCTAAAATAGAGATCCCTCCCTCAGACGTATACCATGCTATAACTCCATAATTGAACGTGAAAAATGTGTAGAACTACATGAAATGCTGTTAAATACAGTCCAAAAAATCCAATAACATTTCGTCGTATAGTTTTTTTTTAATTCCACAAAATCGACCCCATTTTCAGTACTAAAAACTAGTCTGGCCACTTAAGTGAACGAGCTGCTACTTTAGAAGTTGCTGGATCTATGAAAATAGAAACTAAATTGGGATTGGAATTAAAACAGAAGCAGACAAATAAAAATCGAAGAAGAAAGAAAAACCTTCAATTAAGACATTATCAATTATCAACATTAGCCCTGAAATATTATGGTACACGTCCATACATACATACACACACATACATACACATACACACACACTCACACACACACATATCCATACTGACATTTTCTAAAAATAGTGTATTTTGATTCCAAATGGCGCAACACAAATTTCTAACATGTTTTTAAGAAAACCTTTTTTTACTATTACAAAGCTTTCTTTAGGAGGAAGCAATATATTGGTAATATTATAAATAAATATAATAGAAATCGATATCAATCTTTTAATTCTACTCTGTGTGGTGAACATTCATTCAAATTTTTAATTTAAAATTCATATAAATAATATAATTATTTTTAATATCACTAAGTCTATCATTAACAATAAAATCTTAATCAATAGAAGTTGATTATTTTCCTCCTATTGACTGATATAATAAAGAATATAAAATAGCATTAATTAATTTTGAATCTTTTAATTCAATACCTAATATTGATAGTTCTAATAATAAATTTTACTATAATGAAAACGACGTAATAGAAATACCAACAGGATCATACGAAATAAAAGATGTTGAAGAATATTTCATGAACATCATCGAGTACTTATTCATTTCTGAACCCGTCACTATCGAATATTGGTCCTTCGAGCCGTGCCGGTGAGTTCAATTACATCAAATGCAACGAAACTCTCTAACAAACCGGAGAAAAACGTGCTCCGCTTTGCCGCCATCTTTGATTCACAAGAACATTCGAACGCTGTCGATGGCGCGTGTATGGCAATTACCTCGAGCATCATCGGGGTAAGGCTGTCAGGGCAAATAACGTTCGCGTCTGCGACTCCGAAGCCTATTCAGAATTCAAGCTAAGTTTGCAAGGCAGTGCAGAATATTGTTGCTTTCACCAACACGCAAATGCCACTTTCCACTTCGTAGGCAAAGCTACAACGAGCCCCAGGAAATCGATGTAGTTGCAGCGCATCGTCTCAACGAAGCATAAGCATCGCCTATAAGACGAAACAACTCAATCAGGAGATAATCTCCAGGTGATAAAAAAAAAGAAAATAAAGAGCGCTAGATTACCGACGCACACCACGCCGCGACGTTAGAACACCAAGCGTCCGCCACAGTCTCGCACCCACAAGACTACGCTGGTGCTCTGCGAGCCTCACACACACCTTCAAGGCTATGCTGGTGCACTGCGTGTTTGCCACACGCCTCTCCAAGCTACTGTGAGTATTGTCTGCGTCTTGACAGTCCTTGTCCAAGCTGCTATCGATGTGTGTAGGTACACATACACACACACACACACACACACAGACACACACACACACACACACTTCCAAGGAAGGGAAGTTGATCTTCATCGCATGAGTCTCTTTGGCTCAATAATTCTAAAGCCCACTCATTTGCACATTTTAGTATAGCTGTATTGCAGCTTTTATTGCTGGTATTCTATTTAGAGTTTTTAAACAGATCGTCGGAAAATGACTAGTATCATGGACGTTTTTCATGATATTGAAATGAATCTGCATCAAAAAATAGCTAGCTCCTTTCATACCTTCAAATCTAAAGGCACGGGTAAGATGACAAAATATGGTGCTGAATTACGGTTGCAAGGTTTAGAGTCGAACTATAGGCTTTTCCAGGATAATCACGATCAGTTGTATAAACAAACAAAAATTGAGAAGGCTCATGCATATTTCACTTTTAAGTTGGCAGATCTAGTGGAGGACGCTTATGATCGCATATGATCGCAAGGGGGAATTTAAAGAATATTTAGCAAACATAGCCATATCAGAAGCAGCAGCAGCAGAAGCAAAGGTTAATGAAAGGCCAAATCTCAACAATAACAATTTTATGAAGCAGCCTAATTTCAGCTCCTCTTGTCACTCTCTGCCAAAGATTGACATTCCAAAGTTTTCTCGTAAATACCCAGATTGGGAAAATTTCAGAGATGTCTATCGGGCAATGATTCATCGCAGGACTGATATGTCTGCGGTAATAAAGTTTTATTATCTTCGCACTCATACGTCTAGTGAACCATTTGATAAAATTAAATCTATTGCTATTACTGATGACAATTATCCTCGCACATGGGCAATGTTAGTCGATTATTACGAGAACAAACGCAGGTTAATAAATACTCATATTTCGGATATTTTTGCTGATAAGCCGATTAAATCGGAAAGCTCCTCAGAACGCAAGTCTCGTTTAGTCTGGGTTTATCTCCATCAAAGATATTACTTTTCTAAGGAAATCGCTGATCTCAATTCATGCAAGACTTTAAATGCAAAGAGCACTATATTAAAGCTCAATTCAGTCGTTACTAAGGATTTATTGCGAGTAGTTGGTCACCTCTCGGACGCTCTCTTTGATCACGCTTTCAAACACCCACTAATTCTGCCTGCTACTACTATATTGGCATCGTTTGCAGGCGCTACTCCAATCAATTCGGTAAGTAGAAAGTGGGAGATTTACCTCATGCTCATGTTTCTCCAACGTCACCTGTTGAGCGTGCTGGAGTTGACTATGCTGGTTCTCTAAGTATACGTTTAACAAAGTCTCGTGGAAAGGGCACCATGAAGGGTTAGATAGCTATTTTTATTTGCATTTGCACTCGCGCTGTACATATACAGTTAGTTGAGGATTACTCAAGCGAGGCGTTCATCGCAGCTTTTCATCGATTCACTTCAAGCCGTGATCATTGCAAGGAGCTGTTTAGTGATCAGGATACCAACTTCATAGGAGCTGACACTGAACTTCGTCAACTGCTTCACGAAGATTGAGTGCAAATGCGACAAGTGGCTGTTCACTAGCCAATGATAGTACTCAGTGGCACTTCAATCCGTCAGGAGCTCTGCACTTCGGAGGACTGTGGGATGCGGCTGTAAAGTCGGCTAAGCACCATCTCAGGCGGATTATTGGTGAACAAGTATTAACCTTCGTCTAACACTCCACGTTGATCTGTAGAGTAGAAGCCTGTCTTAATTCTAGACCATTAAGCCCCATCTCAGATGACGTCACTGATTTATAACCTCTGACTCCAGCCCATTTTCTAATTCAAAGGTGTTCATTTCTAGTGCCTGAGCCTGATCTTGGTAACTCCAATATCCGACCTGGCTAGCGATGGCAGCAAATTATCCAAAAAGCGCAGCATTTCTGGGATAGATAGTTTACTGAATATCTCACTACTCTACAAGAACGTAAAAAGTGGAACAACTCTTCAAGGTCACTGCAAGTCGGAGACATGGTCTTAATCAAGAGTGAAGTCAGCCCGCCTGGGAAATGGTCATTGGGCAGACTCATCGCAGTCGATCCTGGCAAGGATGACTTGGTCCGAGTCACCACCATCAGAACTGCTACGCCTACTCTACAGAGACCTTCAGTCAAAACTATGCTACTGGTCCCTCTTGAATTTCAAGCAATTCCAAGTGTCTTCATTTCTTTTCCTCCAACCAATTTGTCCACGTAGTATGTTACAGGTTCTTTCATTCGCCCTGCGGGCGAAGGTGGGCGGACTGTTCGGAAATGAGACGGATACATTCAAATCAAAGGTCCGTTGACGATGAGTCACTAACGGGCCAATCAGGACCAGCGTCTCTAATGAAGAAGAAGCTCTAGCGGCGAAAGCGCGGCACTCTCCCCCTGCCGCTCCAATTAGTGTTGCTCTGACCGCCGGTGCCTGCACTGCTCCGAAATGCTCTAGAATCAGAACAGTGTATCTACAGTTCTTTACAATGTACGTCTTAAACATCACCGAGTACTTATTAATATCTGAACCCCTCACTATCGAACACAAAAATTTTATTGGAACCAAATAAATTATATGAATCTAATTTTCCTATAAATATTTTCCGAGTAAGTACAATACGAATTATATGTCATATAATAACAGGTGGTTATAATAATAATAAACTAGTACATTCAATTTATGAATTTTCATCAAACATTCCTCCAGGATATAAAATATCACTCACGCCAACTAAGATCATTTACTTTCCAGTCACAGTATGGAAGATAACTAATTTAAATATAAAAATTTGTGATCAAGGTGATAATTTAGTTAATTTGAGAAATGAAATAATATCTATTAGATCATATTTGAGACCGAATAAATGATAGTATATAAAGAAAATAATATAAGTCATTCTAGCATTTATAATAAAGATCTAATTTCATCAACATCAAACATAATTATAAAAAAAAAAAAATAATAAGAGTACATTGTACAGAACCTAAATTAACATTAAAAAATAAACATTTTATAGAATTTTTAGGGTTCAAAGTAAAAGAGAATTAATGGAAAATATTCTACATATTCTTAATAAATCAATCTTGATGATAGAATAACAACAATTTAATAGCATGCATATCCGCTCTTTAAATCATCAACACTTAATTATCTGGATGAAATAAAAATACCAATACATCGGTTAGATATTTACCCTTTAGTTGTGATAGTTATTTATATTTGGAAGGAAAAGTAAGTTATACAGGTGTTGCAGTTAATATTTGTCTTACAAATAACTTTATAACTTTTCTATTTGATGAAATACGATATGAAATAAACGGTATTGATCTAGAGCAAATTAGTAATGTTGGAACTACTGTTACGATTTTATATTCGGCTAATCAAATTATGAAAATGAGGATGAATTCGCTCAAGGCCAGATTCAAAACTAAGCTTGTTTTTAACTCTCGTCAACAGGCGAAAACGCTATCCACTGCGCTATTCTCCGCACCGGCCGCCTTGCGTCTTTTCAAGTATATCTCTTATTGTACCTGCAATTCTCCTGACTCGTTATATTATACACGTGACACTATAATAATTAAAAATATATTTCTTTAAGTTCAGAAGAAGAAACTTATATGACTATTAGTGGATGGAATGGTACGACTAACATAGTTTCAACAAAAAATCAACAGTTCAACTTCCATTAAAAAAGCTTTTACTTTTTCTTGAATATTATAAACGAATTATAATTAATACAAAGCAATAATTAATTTTAATTAGAGCTGGAAATGATTTAAATTGTTCAATCTCAACAACAGATTTAAAACTTAAAATTGATTTAACTGAAGTACAGTGGTTAGTTCCACATATTATGATAAATGAAATTAATAAACTTAATTTATTAAGAATTTTAAATAGTAATTGTATATTTACATGTAGCCATCAAATATGGGATTTATATGAATACCGCTTATCACCACAAACAAATAAACATACTTGGGCAGTAAAAACTTTAACGCAATTACAAAAACCAAGATATGTTATTTTAGCGTTACAAACGGACAGAAAAAATAATTATGCGGCTAATGTAACACATTTTTATTATTGTAATGTTAGTAATGTACGTTTATATTTAAATTCAGAAGTTTTTTCTTGAGAAAATTTAAATATAAATACTACAAATTATAGATATACTACACTATTATATTTCATGTATTGTTCATTATTGTTCATTATATTTCATGTATTGTTCATTTAAAAAATTGTATTATAACAAGTACATGATAAAATTATTCAATATAATCATTTAACAGGAATTATACATAAACTTATTTTAATAAAGTTTATAATACGTTATAGTGGAGATAAGTTAATAAAAACGTTTTTCATTTCCGCAAATAATTAGTTTACTTTACGAAAACTGAAAGAACACATCTAATAATTGATTTAGTATATGATTTTTTATTTTTGCAAGCTACTAGTGAAAATTTAAAAATAAAAAAAGCAGCTGTTGTTTCCATATCTCCAAAATATGTAGGACATTGGATTATTACACCCTGCATAGATTTTACGATTTACCTAATGAAATACATAAATTAAACAATGAAAAAGCAACAATACATCATGGAACTAATTAGAACAAAGTAAATATAAGCAGAAGAGATTTTTAAAATATTATTCAAGAGCTAGCATTATTAGCAAACAAAGTATTTGTGTATGGTAAACATAAATTGAATATATTAAAAGAAATAATATCACATGAAGATATAATTGAATTAAAAAAGCATCATTGTCCATGGGTATGGATCTATTATGTTATCATCAGGGAATATTTTTAAGAGAAAGAGAGATATATTGTTTGTGCTGAAACAATGTTATTAATTATAAGAATGTTATATTAAATAATACTGATAAATTTAATATTGTAACAAACTTATGAACTTCAAAAAAATCTATAAAAATGTCTGTATTTTGAAAATAATGTGTTGAATGTATAGTACATTTATATTGTACACTATAGCATACCATAGTTACATAGTTTTTGGTACACGCTGTGCGTGAGAGATAGTACAGCAGTGGTATAGAGACGCACACATGTAAGTCTAGCGCACGTATGTGAGAGTCGTACGACGACGTGACGCTGCGCGACTACGACTCGGGCTACACGTTGCTGTACGCTCGGAGAGAGCGGCTCGCATGCGAAGCATGCATTGAATATAGTATAAATAAACCACATTATTATATCTCAACCCCTCCACCTTAAGCCTCAATTTATTTAATATAATGTAATAAATATTACTCTGTTAAATTTTTAATTATTATTACTTGATTTAGTATAAATAATGACAACGCATATTTATAGAAAAGCACACTTGAACTCGGACTCTTTATTCGAACGTAAACACAACTGTTCTCAACAGCTATCAGAATCAGACTGAACATAAACAATAACATCTCAGTGTTCGAATCGCGCAACGTTTGAGCTCGGTCACAAAATTGCCCTCTCCTTTTCAGATTGTCGTCGCGACAATCATAACCATCCATCCTTCAAGCGGGTTGATCCTCTTACAATCCAATGATGACTTACAGGAACCGACACCAATATCCTCTACCTTGACCCATCCTTGTCATCAACTTACCGAGCAATGCTTACAGATGCGATACCAATCATCACTTAACAGGACTAAGACGGATCCGTCTCTTGAACAATCTACTTAAATCATCCTTCTTATTTGGTCGAAATCGGCCTTCAGACAAGAGAGGGAAAGTTGACATGCTGTGGAACCTCACCTCAAGTCCCTGCTCCGGTATTTACCTTCATGCCCACGGGAAAAACCACAGCTCAAAATAACCGTGAGCAGAGTAGTCTTCATTATCGGGTGTCTCTCTCAGTGTAAGTCCCAAGACGATTGATGTTGACTATCTTGGATTTATGTCTTGGTCAACGACGAATACAATAAACGGCGTCATTAATTTTCCTCACAACTTCCCAAGGTCCCACCCAATTTGACTGGAGTTTTGGTGCTTTTCCTTTTGTTCTTTGAGGGTTGAAGAACCAAACTTTTTGGCCTTGGGAATATTCAATGTTGAGAGCTCGTTTGTCGTACCAAGACTTCGTTCTTTCCGATTGTAAGTTAATCCGGACTCGTGCCATTTTGTGGATCTCGCTGAGTTTCCTCCGAAGCTTGTGTACGTAATCCCCGTCTCCTTCAATCCCGACCACCTCTGGTAGACATCCTCGAATCAAGTCCAAAGGAAGCCTCAGATCGAAACCGGTGTACATCTCACCCGGAATAGTTCCAGTCGTTGCATGTTTGGAGGATCTGTAAGCTAACAAAAATAGTGAAACCCAGCGATCCCAGTCTTTTTGATTTTCATGTATGTATTTTGTGAGATAGTGTAGAAGTGTTTGGTGTTGTCTTTCTACTTGTCCATTTGATTGTGGGTGTAATGGTGTCGTTCTTGTCTTCTTGATTCCTAACAACTCAGATAAATTTTTAATCAATTTCGAATCAAAATTCGTTCCTTGATCAGTATTTACCTCTAAAGGTACCCCATACCTACAAACAATCTGATAAAAAAAAAACTCAGCAATGGTTTTTGTTCTCATATTTGAGAGAGGAAAAGCTTCAACCCATTTTGAAAAACAGTCTGCCACAACTAAGAGGTATTTATTGCCCAAAAAAAAGAAAGTGGAAATCGGCCTAAGATATCCATTTGAAGTCTTTCAAATGGAACTCCTGAATTATAAATTTCCATCTCACCATGACCTTTATCTGGAGGACCTTTCTTTGAAACATAGACTTCAGAAGATTTACACCATTTTTCTATATCTCTTTTACAAGTAGCCCAATAAAATCTTTTTCTAATTTAATTTAAATTCTTGTTTACTCCGAAATGTCCTCTAGATGGTGAATCATGTGCTTCTTCCAAAATATCTTTAATTTTATGTTGAGGAACAACTAATTGACGGATTTTGTAATCTAAATTCGTTGAAACCCATTCTCTATACAAAATCCCATCAATTAGTACCAACGAATCCCATTGAGAACAATAGATTTTGGTGAATTCGTCCATCAATGAAATCTCTTGTCATACTGGTTTCTTTTGTAATTCTTTCGTTTGACAAATGAAAGAAATAGCTTCATCTTCTGTCTGACTATTCTTCCATTCTTCTGATGTGTTTTCTTCAAAAATGATACGGCAAATTGTTTCTACATTATTGAATTTTTCTTCTACTCTGGAACAAAATTTGCAGGAGAAATCCTCACAAGGCCGTCTTGAAAGTCCATCAGCATTTCCATGTAAATTGCCTTTCCTGTGAATAATTTTGTAGTTCTACTGATTCAATGTCCCTAACCAACGAGCCAATTGTCCATCCAATTCCTTAAACGACAATAACCAAGTTAAAGAAGAATGATCAGTCCTAATAATGAAAGGTTTACCGATAAGGTAATGATGAAAATTTTTTAACGATTCTATAATAGCAAGGAGTTCACGCCGAGTGACATAATAATTTCTCTCTGATTTTGAAGGGACTCTACTATAATAACCTATAACACGTTCGATTCCATCTTGTTTCTGAGAAAGAACCGACCCAATTCCATGGTCAGAAGCGACAGTATCTAAAATAAATTCAGAAGAAAGAGAAGGAAATGCTAAAATTGGAGGTGTTGTAAGAACCTCTTTAAATCTTGAAACAGCTTTTTGTTTATAATCTACGTAACCACATATGGGGCGAATCACGTCAACTCTCCTAGCGCGGCGCGCGAGCGCTTAATACTGTTGTTTTCAACTCGCGTTTGCGGTATGAAAAAAATATTTCAAAAATATCCAATAAACTATTTTGATGTATTTTTTTCTCAGCTTTCCAATAGTCTGGTCAGATTTTCCAAAATTTTCCATTTTCCTTAAAAAAAAAACACAAAACGTGTTATATCTCGAAAAGTCTATTTTTAATATTTTTTTTAATACTTTTAATCGAAAGCTGAGATTTTTTTACATAAGAAAAGTTTTTTTGCACAGAGTGCCCGATTATATTTCAGTCAGTAATAGAACGCCGAAAAGTAGAAGTACCGCGCGCGACTTGGCGCGGCGCGGCCGCCGTCACCGCCACATCATGCTTACTTGTAAAACTAATTCTTCAAACATGTAAGCATTGCTGTAATTTCTGATAATCTAAACCATGATACTGTTGCGGTTTATGAATATCAAAAAATTATCATACTTTATCTGAAATCTAATTTCGTAGGTAAAAAAAATTATTATTTAACGGATGGAGCAAGTCAACATTTTAAAAATAAGAATAATATGCAAAATCTTGTGGTTCATGAAAAAGATTTCGAAATCTCAGCGGAATGGCACTTTTATGCTACCGCGCACGGCAAAGGTGCATGTGATGGTATCGGTGCGAACTTAAAAAGAGGTGCAAAACGTGTTAGTCTACAACTTTCATCCAAAAATAGAATTTTAACAGCAATTAGTCTTTACGAATGGGCTAAAAATGATTGCAAAGAAACCAAAATATTTTATAGCAATAAAGATGATTATGAAAAAACTGTTTTAGAACTCAAACCAAGATTAGATAATGCTAAATCTATACCAGGGACTTTACAGTATCATGCTTTTATTCCATTGAATCAAAACACATTGAAACTACAGAAAACGTCTTTAAGTTCTAAATATCAAATCTTTCCAAAGAAAGACACTAAGAAAAAAGAAAATAATGAATCCAAACCCGCAACAAAGACAAAGAAAACCACGAAGCTAAAGACTTCGAAAGCCTCTTCGAAAGCCAAAGTAACAAAAAAACGATTAATAAAAACAAAAAAATAACTAAATTTAACTAACAGGTTTCAAAGAAATTATAAGGTAGCAAAATATGAAAAGGAGGACCGAATCCAGCGGCCACCGTCGAGCGCGAAGTCACGCACCTTGCCGGTAAATCTGCTTTCCGTTTGTAAATTTGCCTACGACATGTACCACATATTTTCGCTTCTTCGGGTACAAACGGAAATATACTTCTAAAAGTTGAAGGAAAGTCAAACAGATCTTTAGACGTAGGGTGATTCTCTCGAGAGAAAGGATTTATGCATTTCATTTTCCAGGTTGAACCCATTGTAGTTGCTACAATAAACCGGAGAAATACGTAATCAATAGATTTATGATTTAATCATAAAAAAATCTAAATTTAAAAAAAAAACATCGTTGCATATATGAATTTCTTGTGACAATTCATTTATAGATTAAAGTTTATTATGTTTAAGCCACCTACCGACTGAAAAAAGAATTAGTTTTACAAGTAAGCATGATGTGGCGGTGACGGCGGCCGCGCCGCGCCAAGTCGCGCGCGGTACTTCTACTTTTCGGCGTTCTATTACTGACTGAAATTTAATCGGGCACTCTGTGCAAAAGAACTTTCCTTATGTAAAAAAACCTCAGCTTTCGATTAAAAGTATTAAAAAAAATATTAAAAATAGACTTTTCGAAATATAACACGTTTTGTGTTTTTTTTTAAGGAAAATGGAAAATTTTGGAAAATCTGACCAGACCATTGGAAAGCTGAGGAAAAAGTACATCGAAATAGTTGATTGGATATTTTTTATATATATTTTTTTTCATACCGTAAACGCGAGTTGAAAACAACAGTATTAAGCGCTCGCGCGCCGCGCTCGGAGAGTTGACGTGATTCGCCCCATATATATAACCTAGTAAAAATGAAAAAAAAAAAAAAAACTTTAAAACATGGCGACTTAGTACATGAGTCAAATTCTACCGCTCGCGATTTGTATTTCCGCCACGCTCCGCAGTCTCTCTGCGGATCGTGCCGACGACGCACGTTTTACTAACCACCACCTCGCGACAGGAGTTTTTAAATAAACAGACCCTTAAAATTGAACAAAGTGAGTAATTATTTACTGCCTAGTCCCCTTCGCGAAGAAACGCCAACAAATATTGGTCCTTCTAGCCGAACATTCAACGCGAAATCACAGTGTCGCCTACGTTCGCGAAAAGTGAAGTGAGCGGCCATCTTCTTTAGTAAAGCTGTATTTCGGAGCACAGTCTTCAGCTCGGGGTTTCGAAAGGGATAGGCTTCAGGGATTGCCTTACACGCGACTCGCGGTGGTGAATTAAAAAGTGAAATTTTAAGGCAGCTTTCTCAACAAGGGAGAAAGTCGCACACTCAGGAGCGTCTTTCTCAACAAGAAAGAAAGGCGACAACGTGAGCAGTGAAACAATCACAGCATCGCTAGACAGTCGTCATAAAATCCTAGAGGGGCTAGGATTAACCAACTCGGAGGCACGATCCGGAAGGAAGAGGAGAGACAGCATCGGGTGGCGACAGGGCGCACTTCATCAGGAGGAGGACGAGACCAAGGCGCGAGGAACATTGGACGAGTCCATTACACAGAAGAGGGGCGGACGAGTTCATCGTGCAAAGGGCGGGGACGAGTCTATTATCCAAGAGAGAGAAAGAGCGAGAGGGACAAGGCCGTCACAGCCAAGCCAGGACAAGTTCATCGCGGGAACACAGAAGACTCCCACCAGCTGGGAAATATCTACAGATATAGAGTAAGAGAGAGAGAGAGAGAAAGAGAACCTATACTTATTATTTTCTCGAATTTTTAGCGCACGGGAGCAACCGACAAAAGGCCATCGGACGATCCACAGCTAACGAAAGCGGCAGCGAGCAGCGAGCAAGCAGCGTGCTAGTCGACGCGGCGAACAGCACATCGGCTCCGAAGGCAGAGAAGCCGCGGCGTGCGCGAGAAGCGCCACACGGCATCGCAGCGTCGGGACAGCGACAACAGCGGCAGGCAAGTTAGACATCGGAGTCGGAGCGGCTCCACCAGTGCCGAGCAGCGCGCCATTTTCAGCGCGTCAGAGCACGCAAAGCTCAGCGACTCAGTGTGCGACCAAAAGGACGCCATTTTTGTCGTGCATGAGCAACGTACACGAGCAACGCGGCATGGTCGACGGTCGATGCAGCTGAAAAAGTGCGGACGTCGATGAGGGTCCCCGCCACTACACCTATACGAAGCTGTAATCGACGGTGAAACCAGCAGGGGGAAATCAGAGCACGCAGCTTCGACAGCAGTACAGTGCAGTTACATTCAGCTTCACTTCAACTGGGTAACCTTACTCCAACTCACACTTTCTGCTGTTGGCTTTGCTCGCTTTTCAATGTTTCTGCTTTGCTTCTCTGTCCACAGCTATTTTTTTTCTTTTAATTTTTTTTTCTCTTTCAACTAGCTCGAGAACAGTTAGCGCTGCAGCAGATAGTCTCATCTTACACTGCAGCTGTAAAAAATAACACTCTCTCTCTCTATTTTGTACACACTCTGTTGTAAATATAAAAAGAAAATATAATAAAATTATGCCCTATTTACACTCTTAATCTGTAGTATCGCTACGGTTGAATCCTATTATGCCTGAATACGCTAGTTTGAATATTGTAGATGGCTGTATGCTTTTTCCTGTTGAATATTGTAACGGATTAGCTGTGTGACTTAGATTTGAAATGTATGCATAATTAATCTTAGGCTGAGCAGCTGATAAACTTATAGACAAGTAGAGCAGACATTTATCAACGAGATACGAGTATAACACCTCAAAGCAAACCTGTTGAGAGGTTTTAGGGCAAAATTATTTCTTGCAGCTGATCCATTGGTACGAGAGCAGTTTGCGAATGCGGAGCAGCCTCTGATATACCATAGTAGTGTTTGCTTTCGACTCTTTAAAAAAGGTACTGTACTCTACACGTGCCACAAAAACAAGAGCGAGGGCTCATATGTCATCGTACGAGTGACAAGCCTCGACTCTGGAAAATAAATTGAGAGCTGTATACTACAGCTGTTACTCGCTTTATCCGCTTATTTCGAATCCATGGTAACTCAAGGAGAGCTGAACACTATGGAGATGTTCACCTGTGTCTGAATTACAATTGCTGTGTATAAAGACATCTAACTTGCTACTTTTCTTGCTTTTTCAATTTCTGCATGCGTTGGACGAGACTCGCAAACCTTTTCCTTCACTCTTCATAGCAACTTTACACTTGCTTAAAACACAATGCATAAATAGAGATTGTGAATAACAAATTCAGAATAGTAGTAAAATAGAACTGTAGATTAGTAAAATTTATTGGTCTTATGTCAATCTCTGGGTTGAAAAATCATTTGAGGTTGTATCTTGATTTAAATCATTTCATGCTCTTTTGACTTTCCTGTATAGTTTAATTGAAATGCTATATCGATATTAACTTTGTAATTCGAAAAGCTTGAAACCTAAAGAAAAAGACCAAGGTTGGAGGTTTTATTTTTTTTGCTTTTGAGTTGACGACAGACATAGGTGCATGCTTTGGATTAATGCATTGCTATTCAACAACTTTATTTAGTGCTTGATTGCGAATTGAAACCTTATTACATTCATTTTGCCTATTTTATGTTGCTTTCTCACTACTTCTTAATTATTTATGGTTATACGACACAATTTGACTATGTATGGCAGAGCCTGTATGTCGCTTCATAAAAATTTCTTGATTTAGTCGCACACTAATAAAAAAGGTGTGCATTCTACTTTCAACAATACGATTTGTTTTACTTTGCTTCGAACTACAAGATTTGTTTTCTTTGTTTTTTTTTTTTATTTTTTCTTTTACGGGCACATTTTATTGCAATTTTCATGGCTTTTCTCATCTCTGCACAGTGCAAAGGTTCGAACAGCTACAATGGACAGTGGTCTTGGTAGCCAAACTTCGAGAGACGTTGAGCTATAGATATCCCACAGCTGAAAGTTGAGCTCATAGGCCGGAGCTATTTAAGTGGCTAACCTCTTCTTCATCGGACTCAATAAATCTTGAGTTTTTCACATCCTCAAACAATATAAGTATAGTTTAGTCTAAGAAATTTAGTTAGCAAAATGAACCCGTCAATAGAAAAACAGCTTGATAGACAAAAGAAAATAGGCAGCTTGTTCGAGGCAGCAGGGGAAAATTTTGAAAACGCGTAGAAAACGGTAAAGGATTACTATGAGAATAATAGACTGTTAATCACAAAACTTTTATCGAAATTTTTCTCGATAAAAGGCATGGAAGGTGAATCAGTCAAGGAAATCGGTAGAATTCGTACAGGGACTAAGAATGTTTTACAAGCCTTGAAAATGTTAGGTAGCCCTACATATAAGTGGGATCATATAACTGGACTGTTACAAGACTAATTCTTGCCATTCAAAGAAAGTGGGAAGAAAAAATAGCTAAATCAGACACTCCGATGCAATTTCCTTCTTTCGATTCGCTAGACAAATTTCTAGAAGAAGAGCGCTTAGCGCTGGTTCAGCTGGAAAGCGCCAAACAATTTTCTCATATGAAAAGCTTTTTACAAGCTTCGGAAAATTCTTCAAACTCGTTCAAAAGTAAAAGTATTCAAAATATGAATAGGGACTCAAAATCGATTCATCTTACCAAAGAAGGGAATAGACTACAAAGCTGTGCATTGTGTAATAAAGCACACTTTATAATGAATTTTGAGGTCTTCAGAGCCAAAACTCCAATAGAAAGGAAAAGAATAATTGCAAGCATACATTTATGCTGCAATTGTTTTGCTAATCATCAAGCTTCGAGTTGTAAAAATTGTAAGAGCTGTCAAAATTGCAACGACTTTTTACAAGCTAAATCAGCAGGATCTCAAAATGCGCCTACGGCTCATTGTGCATCTGAGACAGTTCAGGAAGCTGCTACTTTGCAGCACATAGCTGCACTTGATTCTCAAGTCCTGCTTTCTGAAGCGGGCGTAAATTCGGAAATCATTCTACTTGCTACAGCTTGGGTATAGTTTAATGGCTGCAGCAGGCCAGTTCGAGCTTTAATATATCAAGGGGCCCAATCCTCCTTTATTACGGAAAGGTTGTGTCAAGCTCTGCGGTTGAAAAGGCAACCGGTCAGAGTTCCAATTACTGGCATTGGGGGGGGGGGGGGACGAAGTATTTATGTGTAAAAGCAAAGTTAGCTTCAACATAAAACCTCGTTTTCCTTCGGAATTTTGATGTGATGTCACAGCTTTTGTCATTCCTAAAGCAACAGCGTACAATCCTGTTACTGTACAGATTCGGGATTGGGATCATCTTAAAGGATTAACGCTAGCTGATTCAAACTTCGGACAGCCAGGCAAAATTGATATTCTCTTAGGCGAAATAGTACATGCGCAAATAGTGGAAGAAGGGCTTCGAAAAGGCGATCCCGAAAACTCTCCAATTGCAATACTTACATTACTCGGTTGGATTATTTCTGGTTCAACCTATCTCAAAATATTGAAATTCCTCGGATTAGTATCAATTTACAAACCAACGAAATAGAGTTCAACACACTTTTGCGAAAATTCTGGGAGGTCAAGGAGACTCCAATTACAGGAAAATTACTCACTCATGAAGAACAAGAGTGTAAAAATTTCTATAAGGCCACAGTCAGCCGAAACAAAGGGGAGAGGTATGTGGTTAGGCTACCTCTCAGATCCAATTTCATGCTGCGCAACATGGAAAAAAGATTTCAAAAAAATCCAGATCTCAAATCCTCTTATGTAGAATCTGTTAGAAGTTCCTTAGCTCTCGGATACATGTGTCCTGTATCCTCAAACAGCTTAGACCTAGAGAGATGTTTTTTCTTGCCACATCATGCGGTGATCAAAGAGAGTAGCACGACCACGAAATTACGGAAGGTATTTAACGCTTCTATGAAAACAAATAAAGGGTTTTCCTTGAATGATTTACTTCATGTTGGTCCAAATCTGTTACCAGAATTGTCGGATCTAATAACCAAATAGCGTTGTTTTTCTCACGTCTTAGCAGCAGATGTTGAAAAAATGTTTAATCAAATTCTCGTGCATCCCGATGATTAGCACTTACAAGCTATCGTGTGGAGAGAGGAATCTTGGGAGGATCTTCGAACCCTTTTCTTAACAACAGTCACTTTTGGCTTCATTTGCTCGACTTTTCTCGCGTGTACAACTCTGCATCAACTAGCAGAAGTTGAGGGGTCGCGATATCCATTAGGAATGCAAGTAATAAAGGAGGACATTTATGTAGACGACGTACTGTCCGGGGAGCATTCTCTGGAGAAAGCCAGAAGAAAACAAAACGACATTATTAATTTGTTGGCTGTAGGAGGTTTCAAAATTGAGAAAATGGCTTTCCAACAAAGTAGAGTTAGTAGAATGGCTTCCAAGCGATATGCTAGCCTCAGAAAATTCATTAAGAATGGATCTAGGCTTTTCGGTACTAGGTATTAGTTGGTATCCAGCAGAGGACTGTTTTCGTTTCAAATTCGAGGTACTTCCACTGCTAGATCCAATCACAAAACGGTCAGTTTTATCTAGAATAGCCAAAATGTATCATCCTCTGGGATGGATTGCCCCAGTGATTGTAAGGGCCAAAATCTTTATGCAGTCGCTTTGGGCATTGTCTAAAGAATGGGACAGGGTCTTGCCAGTATAGCAGCAGACCTTTTGGAAAGAATGGTATTCTTCACTTAGCTCAGTTTCTGATTTGAAGATCCCCCATTGGACAGGCGTAAAATCAAATTCACAAAATTATGAAATTCATGGCTTTGCGGATGCATCAAAACGAGCGTATGCTGCAGTTGTATATTTAAGGGTGATTGACGTCGAAATTCAGGTTTCGATGCTAGGTGCAAAGACGAAGGTAGCACCAATAAAAACGCTCTCAATTCCGAGATTAGAGCTCTGTGCTGCTTTGCTGCTCGCTAGACTCGTTCGGCACTATGTTGATACGCTCAAAATACCTGAAATAGTGGTTCATCTTTGGTCAGACTCTCGAGACGTTTTGTATTGGATTAGGGACATTCCCTCAAAATGGCCCGCCTTCGTGGCCCACAGATCCGCAGAAATTTCCACTTTGCTTCCTGATGCGTTCTGGCATCATATCAACTCGGCGGATAACCCCGCAGACATCGCTTCACGCGGTGGTTCTGTCGAGGATTTAGCAAATAATCAATTATGGTGGAAAGGTCCAAAAAGATTATACGAAAACGCGTCAAACTGGGATAAATTTAATGATTTAGATAATTCACGAGAGACTTCAGTGTCCTTGCTGCAATCTCAGGGACAGAACTTCTCAATTAATGCTTCAATTAAAGGAAAGAGTAAATACCAGGTTTGGGATCTGTTAGAAAACTACTCTTCACTTTCAAAGTTAATTCGAGTATTCATTTACGTTTTTCGCTGCGTTAGAATTTTGCTAGAAAAGTCTTCTCTAAAGGAAGGTGGCCGTAGTGCTGCAAGAATTTCCTATATCTTTAGAGTCGCAGATTAGTGGAATAGAGACTCGTCAGGCAAAAATAATCTGGAGTGCTCTTACTCAGAAGGCGTTTTATGCCACTGAGATCAATATTCTTCAAAATGGAAAAGAGTTGGCTAATTCACACCCTTGGAAAAGTCTGAATCCTACGTTAGAAAGTGGACTGATTAGGGTGGGCGGACGTCTGAAACACGCTATTCTCAGCGAGGATGAGAAACATCCGATAATTTTGCCAATGAATTGTCGGTGGTCCAAACTGCTGGTCGAATATTATCATCACTTAACACTTCATGGCGGAGTACAATTGACTCTCGCTTGTATCAGACGGATGTTTTGGGTCATAAAGGGCAAACTCGCGATCAAATCGTTTATAAACAATTGCGTAACTTGTAAAAGGTATTGTGCCTCACAAGGGTACCAACTTATGGGTGATCTTCCCGAGCCCATGGTGCAACCTTCAGAACCATTCATGTATTCAGGAGTGAATTATGCAGGTCCCTTTTGGTTACGTACAACGAGATATAGAGGCTACAAAGCCTACAAGGGTTACTTCGTCGTATTTGTATGCTTATGCTCGTAAGCCATTCACTTAGAGGCGGTATCCGATTACACGAGAGAGACATTAATTGCTGCCTTTCGGCGATTTATTTCGAGAAGGGGTCCTTGCATCAAAATCTTCAGTGATCAAGGAACGAATTTTGTTCGGGCTGATTCAGAGTTAAGAAAGATGTATCAAAAGGGATCGGAGTTCAGTAGATTCGTCGCTCAGGATCTAAACAAGGTAGGGTCTGAGTGGATTTTCAACCCACCAGCTGCACCCTATTTAGGTGGCATCTGCGAAGCAGCAGTCAAATCCGTGAAACACCATCTCAAGCGAGTTGTCGGTGAGACGAAACTCACATTTGAAGAGTTTTCAACTCTCCTCTATTAGTTAGAAGCATGCCTAAATTCTAGGCCCCTTATGCCTTTAACCGACGACCCCTCTGACCAATCAGTCCTCACACCCGCTACTTTTATTATCAGAAGACCTTCATTTTTTATTACAGAGCCTACAATTTCTGAAGAAAACATTCCTCCGCTCCAGCGACGGCGTCGTACGACACAGATGATGCAAAGAGTATGGGACAGCTGGTCGCACGAGTACCTGCAGCACCTCCAGAAACGAGGCAAATGGCAGTCCAAGCTACCTTCGTTTCGAATTGGGGATCTAGTCCTCATCCGCCACGAAACCACTCCTCCATCATGTTGGCCGTTGGCAAGAATCACGGATGTGCACGCTGGGAAGGATGGGCTTGTACACGTAGCCACCGTATGCACCGCCACTACGACGCTTACTAGACCAATCGTCAAATTGGTTCTATTAGTTCCAGAACAAGAAGACGCTTTCAAGAAAGAAGAAGACAATTCAAAGAAGATAGATAATCTTGACGTTTAAAAATTTTTAATTCAATTAAATTCTATTGATTAAGTTTACGTTTATTCAAAGTTATTTAAACTCATTAAAATTAAAATTAGAGTCAATTCGCCATATTATTCTCACGCGTTCGATTCAATACTATTTATCGTTTATGTGTAAACGAGGTGGGCGGTGTTTATAATCTACGTAACTATATATATATTTATATATATATATATATATATATATATATATATATATATAGGTTATATATATATATATATATATATATATATATATATATATATATATATATATATATATATATATATATATATATATATATATATATATATAGTATATATATATATATATATATATATATATATATATATATATATAACCTAGTCAAATTCGCTACTCAACACGGCGACTTAGTACGCGAGTCAAATTCTAGCGCTCGCGATTTGTATTTCCGCCACACTACGCAGTCTCTCTGCTGATCGTGCCGACGACGCACGTTTTTCTAACCACCACCTAGCGACGGGAGTTGTTAAATAAACAAACCCTTAAAATTGAACAAAGTGAGTAATTATTTACTGCCTAGTCCCCTTCGTGAAGAAACGCCAACAAACACTTTTTGACATTCCTCTGACCATATGAATTTTGCCGATTTTTCAGTTAACCTATATAAAGGTTTAGCTATGCCAGCAAAACCTTTAATAAGTCGCCTATAATAACCACAGAATGTCACGAAACTCAACACAGCCTTTTTGTTATGAGGAATTGGCCAGTTTACAACAGATTCAATCTTCTTTGGATCAGCTATTTTTCTTTCTTCTGAAACGATGTATCCTAAATATTCAACTTGCCTGCTGAAGAAAACACATTTCTTCTTATTAAGACGTAATCCTGCTTCTTCAAAACGAATAAACACTTTCTTTAGGTTAATTATTAACTCATCAAATGACTTTCCCAATACCATAACGTCATCCAAATAGACTAAACAGAATTTTGAAAGATAGTCTCTGAGTAATTTTTCCATTAAACGTTGAAAAGTCGCAGGTGCGTTGCATAAACCAAATGGCATAACTGTAAATTGCCAAATTCCTTTACCGATTGAGAAAGCCGTGATTTTCCTATCCATCCAAAACCACGAATATCGTGCAAGTTTATTAAGAGTATCGTCAACTCTTGGTAAAGGGTACGAATCCTTAATTGTAATTGCATTAATTTTTTGAAAATTAATACAAAAACGAATTTTTTCATCCTTCATCTTATTGAGAACTACAGGTGAACAATATGAGCTGATTATTCAATAACTCCTTGAGAATGCATCTCAGCAATACATTCATCCAATTCCTTAACTTGATCAATAGGGGGTCTTCGAATAGGTTGTTTAGTTGGTTGATTATGGAGTAATTGAATTCTATGTTCAACCAAATTACATTTTCCAGTAACGTCATCATCTTGAAAGATCTCTTCAAATTCATGAAGAAGATCCGCAAACTTCCGTCGTTGATCTTGATCCAAGTTCTCTGAGTTCTTGTCAAAAATTTCTTGTAATGTCTCTGGTACATCCTCACTAGAATCAACTATTCTCGAAATCTATTTATTGATGATTGAACTTGGAGTATTTAAAATAATTTTAGTTATCGAATCTGTAATACCAGATGTATTAAAAAAATCACTACCAAGTATACAATCATCAATAATATTTCCAACAAAAACATCTAAGTTAGCTGAATAGTCACCCAATTTTATCGAAGCTGAAATTAAAAATTCAACTGGTACCTTTTCTCCAGTCGGATATTTAAGAGTTCTAAAATTAATAGGAATTCTTTTATCTTTTGACTCTACAAATTTCGGATTTATAATAGTCACATCAGAACCAGAATCTACTTTAAAAATACAAGTTTTGTCATTAATTAAACCATCAAAATAAAATTTATTTGAGTTCCTATTAATTCTTCCCACATTATAATCAATCAGATAAGAGTGTGTGTTTGTTGGAGTCTTGTCAAGTTCTGTTGAACTCGCTCCAAAAAGTTCAACATAACCCAGTTTCCCTGACCGCTCATCTGATTTGGACAATTTGATCTAAAATGTCCTTTTTTACCACATGTCCAACATTCAATATCCTTAAAGAAATCTTGAGATATCTGTTTGTCCGTAAATTGAGGACCATTAGACTGTGAATTTGAAGATTTGATTCCAGTCTTATATGTGTCATTCGGTCTCCGTGAAGTCTGAGATCTCTTATCTAAATCACGAATAACCTTCACTTCCATAGCGCGAGCAAGAGCAACTTTCAGAGAAGTTATCCTTTCTAAACGAAGGATCTCCCTGATCGATGAATCAAAAATAGCAACTATAAATTGGGCACAAGCGATTTTATCTTGGACTGCAAATAGACATTCCGGATAAACCAAAGCAGAAAGTCTCTCAAGATCGGTAGCCAATGTTGCGAAATCTTCATCAAAACGTTGACGTCTGTTCTGAAATTGTGCGTAATAAGTGGGTGCTAAGTGTTTATCACCAAAACGAAGTTCAAGACGGGAAACTAAATCATCAAAATTTGACGCAGTCGAATCAGATTCAATGAGAATTGATTTTGCTCTTCCTTTCAAACAAGAAATAAGAGCTGCTGATTTATTTGCAGGTGTCCAATGGTTTGCTCTAGCGATGACTTGAAATTGAACCAAAAATTCACGAAGAGGTGATGATCCATCATAATCATCAGCTTTCAATTTAAAAACCAAGTCCGATCCCGAGTGGATAGGTCTAGTGTTCGGTAAAACAGAATTACCTACATTTGAACCTAAACCACGAGTATCAGTAATCAAAGGATCAATAACAGAAGTTCCTAACCCAAGTCTATTCTGATTTAAAGATAACCCAGTGTCATTGATTCTAGCGTTCTCTGTTTCTGCTGTATGTGAATGTATATCTCTATTCTGTAAACGACTTAGCTGATTAATTTGGTGTTGCTGTTCTCGCTGTTCTGCCAGTAGTGTGTTATTCAGGGTCCGAAGTCTCGATATCTCTTCGATCAAGTCAGTCCTCTCCTTCTGCTCTTGGTCACCGAATAGTTCTCTTCGAACTTGTTGATCCCTCAGTAGTCTAATCTGTGCTTCAAGTTCCTCATTGTGATGACGAGCATCCAACAATTCCGAGTCTCGAACATGGAGTTCCCTTTGTAAATTCAATGCATCCTCGTTGCATTGATGGAGTTCTTGAGTAATTTCCTCTATACGACTCTTCAAGCTTGTTATCTCCAAATTTGCTGTAGTGAGAGACGGTTGAGGCTGCTCAGTTGAAAGAGTTCTCGGAGATGGAACTGGTGTTCTTGATACCACTGACATCTTGCCGGAACGTAAAAGTATATACTTTCAACTAAATCACTTTTTTGAAAACACTATCCCGGATGAGCCCCCAAAATGTTATGATCGGGTTCGGGTAATGAGAATGACAACGCGTATTTATAGAAAAGCATAGTTAAACTCGGATTCTTTATTCGAACGTAAACACAACTGTTCTCAACAGCTTTCAGAATCAGACTGAACATAAACAATAACATCCGCGACGTCGTCGATCTCGTTGCTAGGGGTTGCTATGCGCGATTCTCGGTGTTCAAATCGCGCAACGTTCGAGCTTGGTCACAACAATATAAATGAATATAAAAAAGTTTTCTTACTTACAAATATTACAATGAATATTAGTACTGAGCGTACTAAAATTATCAAGCAGCATGCGCTTACGCGTAAAATTCTTTTCAGAAGATAGGTGATTGTTAAGGTATTGAATGTACTTAGTATCACAGTAATTGAATGTTCATAATGTCAGTTTTTTTTTAAAGTTTGAACAGTCACATGTAAATTGTCACGCACACACACTAATAAATAAATAAATAAAAATGAATAAAAATAAGTAAATAAAATAAAAATAAATGAATGAATAAATAAAAATAAATAGATTAATAAATAAATAAATAAATAAATAAATAAATTAACACGAGACAGTACATAATTAACCTAAATTTAACGCACCAGTAGATTGTGCGTGGAAGTACCTGCGCATCGCTGTCTTGAATTTGCACAGCAATGGCAGGTACTTAATACTGCGGGGGATAGCGTGCCAAAGGCGCGAACCCCGAGCTCCAAAAGAGTACAGGCCTACGTCGATCCGCGACTTTGGGACCGAGATATCTCTAATTGTTTCACCCCTACAGGAGGTCCTGACCTGGCAGGGCTTTAAAGTAGAAGTATCGAGAACCCATCAATGCACACCTGCTCATCTGTGTATTCCGCTTTTAAGCGAGACTCGGCAACTGCAAAGAGACGGTAGGAGGGATGTTCACGAAGATATTGCTGGATTTGTAGAAAATGTGTTCGGAACGAAGTAACGTTGACAAATCCAGCTCTCAATCCCCCGCAGACTGCCTCTCCAGCGGACGAACTTAGTCATTCGTTGCGAGGTACTTCAGTATTACAAATGAACGGTTGTTGCGGCTGTTCCTCACTGTCTAGTGCTGATTCTTGATTATTATTCATAATGGGAGTTGGTGAATTGTTCGAGTAGGAAGCCAGTATGGTCTGAAGGTCCACCGCCGTAGAAAAATAATGGGATATATCGCCATCACACCTGTTGACCAGAAATCTACCTTGTCGATGCCAAATATATTTAAATTTTAGTCCTTTTGCAATGGTCTTTAGGCTACGAAATTTTAGGAATAATTCCCTTTTAAGATTTTCGTTAATAAAAACTTTGCCATCTGTAAGGCTTTCAATAGTATCCTGGTCCAGAAGCGCGATGTTGATAACCCTTATACAGAACCTAGTAAAGTTCCGTTTCGCGCGCATGATGTCATTTACAAGTGAACTGCTGGAGAGGCTTACAAGCATTGGCGAACGTCTGCTGTTAGTGTTATCGAGAGAGAGAGTTAGTGTGAGCGAGAGAGAGAGAGAGAGAGAGAAACCATGAACGATCGTCGACTGGAGTCTCGATACAGCGCGCCGCCTGATTCCCCGTACAGCGCATTGTTTTGCGTGCCAGTACAACGGTACTGGTACTTTGTATGTTCGCGAAACGGTGCAGCGGCTTCCTTCTAAGTACGTCTCTCGCGCGCGATTCCAGAGCCCGTGTTCTCTTGTATATTATATTATATTGATTACCTGTGATAATATACGTATTTTGTTCCTTTACAAGCGCGTTATTATGTTGCATGCTGCTTCTTCTCGCGTTCCCTTTTTCTTTCTTACCCCCTAGATTAGTAAAAACTTGGAATGCTGAGCATAGTCCGGCTCACGCAGCCAGCGCAGGGGTTTCACGCTAGTCATAACAGGTAAGCATCCGTTATAACAAGAAGTGCGAGCCTTGGTCTCGTGCGCCAGAAAAGCGCCTTTGAGGTGCTCGAGCGGGCCACTGGCAGTAGAGCCACGGCCGAGTAAGTAGTGCAAGACTGCACTATATTCGGGCGAATATTAACTAAAAACATTCGCCCTCGCATACATAATTATTCTGTTATATGGCGCCCTCATTCAACGTATGTCCTAGGGAAGGTTCGCGAGTAGGATAGCGCGCGATTAAATATTCGCGGAGAATACAATTGCGCACGCAAAACAAGCGAGAGAACGTGCGTGCGACGACGTGAACAGAGAAGATCACCTCTGTTTACACCGAGCCGGAGCAGTCAAGCTCGGCTAAGAGTGCCGAGCAATGTTGGGAGAATAAAATAGAGCAAGAGGCTCAATATCGCCGGCTGATTGTGGTGTCCGAAAATTATTTCAAGACCATGAAATAATTTTCGTAACTGGAGTGATAAAAAATGCGCAAGTGTGCGAATTGAAACAGTGTGCGTAAAGCCTGCAAAAGGCTAATAGTGAAACGCTTCAGTTCTCAAAGGGATAAATCCCGCGCGCTTTCCCCCTTACTTCACGGCTAACTACGTACTATGCCGGTGATATACGGGCCGCTATACGTGCGCGAAAGTAGCCTCACAAGTGGCAAGCAAATTGCGCAGCTGCGCGCTGATAAACTGCGTGCGCTTAAGGGGGCAGGACTGGTTTAAAATAAAAGATTTCTTTTTATGAGTCCAGAAAACTTCTTACGTTTAAAAGCAATAATTCTGAAAATTTGTATGCTACCAATACTTAATAATATCTTAAAGTTTAACGTTGTAAAACCTCAAAATCTTGATTCTACTCGTCACAATAAATCAGTATTTTCAATACCATATTTATCAAAAGAACTTTGTTTTTCACACGATTCTAGGTGACATAATGAACGAAAATGTTTTTTTCGACGGTTATTCAACTCCTTCTGACACGTATTACAAGATGAGCGGAGCAATTTTTCGTTAAATTATTTTTTATTATTCTTTTTCGTTGATACACTCTATTTTTTTTTAAATATTAAATAATTTTTTTCAGAAGATCGACGGATCTCCGAAGAATAATAATAAAATATCATGTACCTAGAATCGTGTGAGAAACAAAGGTCCTTTAATAAATTTGCTGTTGAAAATAATGATGCATTGTGACATGTAGGATCAAGATTTTCAGTTTTCACAACGGAAAAATTTAAGATATTATTGTGTATTGATAGCAGAACATTTTTCAGAATGATTGCTTTTAAATATAAAAAGTTGTCTGTACTTATAAAAGAAAATTCTTTTCTTGGGTTTAACTCTGGCCTGCCCCTTAAGCTGGTGTGTATGTATGTACGAATGACCCTTTAGGATTTTCTTTTTTTTAAAGAGTGTTTTCAGCAGTATGTGTGACTTTCACTCAGTGACGCACAAACTGTGCATGTACGCGCGTGAGGCACAAACACTGCATATTCGTTGCAAAATTAAATTGAAAAGTAAAAATTAACAATTCAAACTTGTTTTTTGATTTTAGAAAATTTTTGAAAATTTATTTTTTGGTATTTTGGAAGAAATATTTTGAATTTTGAAAAGTTTTTGAATTTTTTTTAAATTTTGGATTGTATTTGTTTTAATTATGGTGTGATGGATGAGAGTTGGCAAGGGGGGAGATCGAGAGAGGCACAAGTTGGTGTTTGCTCTTTATTGGAGAGAGGAACACCTTTCACTTTGGTGGTCGCCAGAAATCTGTCTGCCCGCTCGCAGTCGCATCGCGATGACCGCGAGCGGTCTCGTGCGCAAAGGTGCAAGCTCTGCACTTTTGCATGTGGGAATGCTACTGCATCCGCGATACATCCTGGGTCACGGGAGCGACTCCCAGGTCGCTTTAAAAAACAACTGCAGTGTTCCTCGAGCGCCGCGGCAGCGCGTGCGTGTATGTGTGTTTAGTGCGCTTGCGCGTGTTCGTATAATTTCATCTTTGTAAGCGTTTTCTTCTTGCTTTGTATCCCTTTGGATGGCGCTTTAGGTTCTATACAATGTTCTTTTTTTCTTTCTATAGTGATATGTTTTTCTTTCATAAATTTTCGGTTTAGCAGCCGCTACTGCTTTACAAAAGGAATTATTTTTTCTGTCAGGTGTTCTACATTATAATCTTCTATCATTTTAACATGTTTCACAATACGCATCTGTGTTCTCTTTCGCCGACTTTCTTTGTACCCATATTCTACAATAATGATCGACGTTGTTCTTAAGTGTGTATGAATATATATACGCTTTAAAATGTGTGTATACTTTGGAATGTATGTCCCTGTGAGGTAGCGCATTGGCTGTACTCTTGACAGAGTCAGTTCTAATCCTATTACTAGGAAAAAATTTGTTTTTGATTCTTATGTATTTTGTGTTTGGGGTTTCTTTGAATTTGGTTTTGGGCGCTTGATGGAAATGTTAGCAGCCGCTGCTGCTTTACATAATATTTGACAGGTACTCGCTTTTACAAAAATACTTATTAATTCTTGTTATTACTAAATATTAATGTAAATCTTAATTAATTTTCTTTCTTACAAATCTTAATTATTACGACACAATTATGTGAAACTTAATTATTTGCTTACATTTTAGCACTATGTGCATCTGGGCTCAGAGCCTTCACAAGATTCTATTTATTTTACTATTACTTTCTTTCAACTGAGAGTGGTTTGTAAAAATGTTTTTCTTTTTCTTTTTTTTTTAAATTCTTTATTGACCCAAAGTGTTTTAAACTGAATTACTCATAATATAATGGTTTAATTTACTATTTAAGTGCTACGAATATCACCTTCGACGTGCATGGAGTTAGATTTAAATAATAAAATTGTACTGACCTAGGAAAATTAAACATGCAAAATTATATTGTATATTTGCTTCTACGCCGGTCTTTACCAATCCTAATGCAGCTTTGGCATTTGGGATGTACTTGTTTGTAATTTTTTTTTGTAACCTTCTGTCTAATATGAGTGAGCATTAAAAACGGTGTTAAAGGCGTGATTTAAGTTGGTGCCGTAGCTTGAGCACGGTGGCGGGTTGGTCCAGTTGTTTATCGGTTTTAGCTTTTTGTGTTACTTTTACGTGGCGCGTAAAAATAAATAAAAAAACGAACGAGCCTAACGGTTACTCGGCTTTTTAGGCCTGCCTAGCCAGTTCGCTCGGTCTCTCAATTTTGTTGACTTGCACGGTCTTTGTCGTCTCGTTATTTTGTATCGTGATGTTATTCGTTCGTGGTTGAGTTTGATTATTTCGGAAGAACCGAGGTATTCTTTCGCGAACTTCCCTTATCTTTATTCTTTTAGTTAGTTCGTCGGGATTCAGATATCTGCATTTAATGAGGGTTTCCTGTACCTCGGTTGTTATGAATTTGTTGGCCGAAATTAAATAAACTAAATTTTCTCTGTGACTAAACGGGCCCTCTTTCAGCGATTGTAGATGTACAAAAGGAGCGGCTTTTGACCTTCGCAGATTGCCCACGTCGGTTTCCCGTGGGTTGGTCGCGCATTTGTGACTAAATACCGTTTCAAGTTGTCGATTTTTAACGAAGCCACGGTGGCGACATTGCCGGCGTCGGCTGTTTCGTTGCTATTGGCGCTGCCAGCTTGCAACGGTGTCGCGGGATTGGGAGGCAAATCGCGGTCTTGCGATAGATTTTCACCGCCTAAATTCCCGTTAGCTGGTAAAAATTCCCTATTTGGTACGTCGTCGACGCTCCGGTTATCGTTCTCGGGGCTCTTGGTTTCGTTGACGGACGGAGTCTCTGGTCCTGTCTCGGTGCCGTCGTTCGGCATGTTATTTTGTTTCCCGGACTGTCCGTTCCCGTCGTACTCAAGTAGCCGGTTTCCATGCTTACCTTCGTGTGCATAGAAAGCGGTGAGGTGTGCAAAATCAGGATGCGTTTTGATCTGGTGGTATCCTTGCTTGAGGTCCATCGCCGCGATGCAGTTTGCCGAAGCTAGGTGCTCTAAAATGTCGCTTGTAAAGGGCAGGGGATGGTAACTACCCACTGTTTCATCATTCAGTGCCCTAAAGGCCGTAACTATCCTAAATTTCTTGTTTCCTTGGGCGACAAGCTTTTTTGATACGATCCAGAGTGAAGATGGGTGGTTTGAGTTGGAAGGAACCACGATTTTTTGGGCCGGTAGCTTGTCGAGTTCCCTTATCATGTGCTTCTTAAGGGCGGGAGCAAATTTGAATATGTGGTTACGTATCGACTTGTTTGACTTCAAGACGATTTTATGTTGAATTAAGTGATTCGCGGGTAGTGGCTCGCCCTCGAGTCCGGAAACTCCCGCGTACTCTAGCACTACTTCCCTTATGTAACCAATCTTCTTTTCATTGCAGCCCTCTAAGTTCGCCAACTCTGTAATTTTGTTGACACTATCTTCTCTGGCTGGGACATTGTTCTGCAACATTTCGTTCAAGTTAAGCACCTCTCTATGTTTTTCCGCCAGCTTATTTGTGTCGTACAAGCGTCTTAAGCATGCCTAGAATTCTACAGCCTTCTCAGCTGACCCGACCCCATCGGCCCAATATAGCGGGTTCTCTACAACCGTTTAAATAGCTGTAGGACAACTACTGGACTGGCAATAGTTATTTCGTTTTTGTTTAAGATTATGCATTCTGCATAGACTCGGCTGTTGATATTTTCGGCAACGAAATTTCCGAAAAGAAGATCAGGAAGTAGATCCATTAATGGGACCCACCCTACTTTTATGTCGTTATCCCTGACATGCGCACTAATCACCATTTTTACTCTCGGCGGCACTGTCACTTTTTCGTCCGATAGGAGCGTTACGAATAAGCCGTTGAGCTTTAAGCTCTGAGTTGTTGCAATGACCCAGCCGATTATTCCCGCATTTTCTATGGGGAATTCGTTTGATTGTTTCTTGGCCTGAAGTGAAAGAAGAGCCGGTCGTCACTACTTGCGACGGATACGTCTTCTCCACAATCGGCGTAAAATTTGCCTTGCTCTCTTTCAGCTGACGGCAGTGCAATACAACGATTGGCGGTTGCCGTCCCGAGGTAAGGAATTTAATATGCGCTGAGTTATGGAGCTTCTCGAATCTCGGCTTTACTTCTTGACGCTCACGGGCGTTTTTACGTTTTTGTCGTAATTGATGTCGCGATCGCCCTGCCTGTCGCTACTAAATCTCCTGTTATTGCGGTTCGCGTTGCTATTGTTATTATTATTCACGAAGCCGCCATTATTTTTGTACGGGTGTTGAATGAAATTTCTCTTTACGTGATCAATCACTCTTCTACATTCCTCGGTTGCGTGCCCGTCGCGTTCGCAGTATATGCAATATGAATCGCGTCGAGATTGTTTGAGTTGGAAGATTTTGTTGTTACCATTATAATTATTCTATTTATTATTGTTGTTGTAACCACTGTTCGGTTTATAAATTGGACGCTGAGGTTCTGGTTCCGGCGCTTCTTCCACGACTACGCGTCATACCTGCACTGAGACTGTCTGTGCTGCCGTCGCAGTCTTGGCAGCAACGCGGCGCGCGCACTGCCTACCTTAGTATTTGAGCGCGATTCTTATCGCTTCGCCGAGGGAGCGCGGTCTCTCGCCACGTACTTGGTAGTCGAGCGGGGCCTCCAACCGAAACAAAAATTGCTGCAGCACGCGGCATCTGCGAGGCGCTTTCTGGCTTTTCTGTCAAAGCTTGAGAGTTTGGACGCCGATTCGATCACTGTCAAGTATTGATTGTGTAATTTTTGCATTCGCACACCGTAGTCGCCCACTGTTTCTCCCGGATTTTGCTCCAACACTTTGACCTGTGCCAGGATGTCATCCGCGATGCCTATGTTTCCAAACTGCATCGTCCAATATTTTAACAGCTGCTCAGCGCAAGCGTAGCTGGTTAATCTTGACGTATACCCGTTAGCGGCATTACCGATCAATTTAGTTGACAGGCCTATTATTAATAGGTTTTCCTTACTCTTTCCAATAACGCGTAGTACCGCGCGCACCAATTGACAGAATAAATTTAATCTGTCGGGATTACCCTCGGAGTTTAGTATTATGTTCAGCGCCTGATTTACAGTCATTTTCCTACTGCTCAGCCTATCATGCCGAATGCTCGTGCTGCGATTCCAATACTCGGGCTCGTCCCACGCGACATCGTCCGACTTGCCTCCACTGTCCGAAGGCTCGGGGTCGCTGCGGCTTGGGCGTATGCGCCTGCACGACTCGCGATCGCTTCGTGTTGGAGGCTCGCGATCATTGTGTCTGCTGCGGGGGGGCATCTTGAACTTCCCTCGGGTCGTTGGAAATTCCAATCTGATGTATGCTCGCATCGGCTCGAGGGCCGGGTGCTTGTATCGAAATGTGCTCGCTGGTGCGGGACGGGATCGGTTGCTCATGATCGCACGAATCGATCTTCCGCGCCTCTATATAGCGCGTGACCACCCCGAACAGAATTGGATGTTTGTTTATGCACCACAGCGGTTTCTCTTCTCGAGCCTCGTCTCGTATTTACTAGCGCACTGTCGCGATGTGGAGCGTGGTCTGCAGCGTACGCTTCGCGGGACACTATCTTCGGTGCTAGTGATATCCTTTATGTCCCTATAATCCGCGCGATTGTCGCGACGCTCCTTTTTGCCCGGTCGTGCTTATCCGAGAGCTTGTAAAACTGAGCTCGCTGCAGCTTTTCGCACATCTATATTCGTGCTGCCTGTCTTCATGAGCTCTGCAGGTATTGTACGCCGGCGCAAGATTATGATTTGCTCGTTGACCTACGCCGCTTTTGTCGAGCTTCGAATGATTCGTGCACGGCGGCATATTCTCGACCGCTCTCCATACAATTATTTCTATATCTAGGCAGTTCGAGACGCGACGTTGCATATTTCGTTGATTGCACAATGATCCGGTGTGACTAAATGCGCTAGCAAAGGGTCGTCTGCTGCCTCTACTCGCCAGGTTGTCGCCGTTTCGGAGTTAAGATTTAAGCGTTTGGGTCTGTTATTTAACTCTACCGCACCCAGATTTTCCCAATATTCGGTTATTTTTACAGTAAAACTAGCTGCTTCTAATAGCGTGGGACTGGCGTGATTGTGCCTCTGGACTGCTTTTTCGCTTTCTTTCGCATTTTTGTCCTCACTCGCAATTCTGCTGCGGCTCAGTAGAAGGACTTTCCGCACCTTCTCTCGCGTTGTCTGGCTATCACAGTCGAAACTTTCGCTATCGGAGCTGATTTGGTTTAATTCGCGTCTGCTACGATAAATTACGTGTTCTTGGACCTAGCTTCGCAAATCCCGACATCACCTTTATAAAATTTTTATTTTCCCGCGCGTCGAGCACTGAATCGCTGTCGTTCCCTACTGCCACGCGCATTTTTCTGCGCGCTCCTAATCTCAACGCGTCACACGCTACGTCGAACAATCCCTGAAGTACCATAATTATTCAATTTTTTTTAAATTTTCAAAGATTAAAAAGTTTTAAATTTTTAAAATCTTAAAATGTTTTAAATTTTTTAATTTATTAAATTTTAAGTGTTTTAAATTTTCAAAAATTCTCAATTTTTTCACAATTTTCCAAAATTTTTCAGATTTAAGAAATTGTTAAAAATTTTCTAAAACTTTCCAAATTTTTAAGAATTGTTCAAAGTTTTCTAAAATTTGAAGAACTTATCCGAATTTTTAATTGTTTGTGTACCTTTTGCTTCTCGAAGTGCGCTTGCGTTCGAAACCGTCGCTGTACAGTCCGGCTGAAATCTTGTTCGGCACTCCCGATTAACGGATTGTCGTCGTACTTGACGCGTATCGCGGTTTTAATCTCGACGTTTTGAATTTCTGAATTTATAAACTTTGAAAAATTTTAAAAAGGGGGAGAGGGTTACCAAAGCTGCGGTTAGAAAGTAGCGATGACTTAAATGGGTGCTATTATAATCTGCAAAGTTTGTGCCCGCATTGTAATAGGTGCGCGACCATTTCTGCTGTAGGCTGCGTTGGCGATATCGCGGCTGCTCTCATGTGTCGGTGACTGGCCCGCACCGACAGCTGAATTAGGCGTGGAGACTTCTGCTGCTTTGGGAACGCTGGCGTACCTCGTCCGGGCGTTGGCCAAGGTTAGCTTTGTTGACTGAGTTCAGCGTCGTTGGTTGAGATCAGCGTCGTTGGCTGAGATCAGCTTCGTTGGCTAAGATCAGCTTTGTTGGTCCAGTTGGACTTACTTAAAATCGTAGCCCGTGGTGTGCTGCAGTATCTCTCTAAAAACGATGGCGAGATTCCGAGATTTCCTTAATACTGCAGTTTTCAGACCTTATTTAGTGCAGCTCTGTTTGATGGTAGCTGTTGGTGACCTGGGCGTTTACTCGTTCACTTGTGAGTGTTTTCTGAATAGCCAATGATTTCGTGCCTCTGCTGTGTTTAGTGGCTAGTTGAATTTATTTGCCTCTTGCTTGAACGCGTATTCACTAGTATTTTTCCTTTTTCACTATTGATAAGAAAAACGCAGGTTCACTTGCGATGCTGGACACGAGAACAATGATATCCAAGCCCGCAGGGGATGCCAGAATGTGACGGTTGGGAGTTGGCAAGGGGGGAGACCGAGAGAGGCACAAGTTGGCGTTCGCTCTTTATTGGAGGGAGAAGTACCTGCCACTTTGGTGGTCGCCAGAAATCTGTCTGCCCGCTCGCAGTCATCGTGATGCGACCGCGAGCGATCCCGCGCGCAAAGATGCAAGCTCTACACTTTTGCGTGTAGGAACGCTACTGTGGCGACGAGCGGAGCTGACTGCGCGTTTTGCTCGCATCTGCCCCGCGAGAAGGAGTTGCCGCGGAAAGCTCAAGCTCATCCGTGACATCGGAATTTTTTTTGATTTTGGAAAATATTGGAATAGTTATGGAAATTTTGTTTTTGATTTTGAATTTTTTTTTAATTTTCTTTTGGCATTTAAAATAATTAATTTTTTGGACTTAGAAAATTTCTTTTCTCTTGTTTTTTTGGATTTTTAAATTGTTTTATTATGTTAAAATTTGTCCTGGACTTTTGTGAAAATTTCTTTTGTTGTGCAATATAATTTTTTAGGTTGCAATTAATTTTTGCTCTTATGAATAAGAAGTTTCTTTTGTTAGTGTGATTTTGTAAAAACAATTCGATGCGAAGGCGATAAAAAACCTTCTGAATAAAGAATTAGCTTTCCTTGTAAAAAAACGCGTGTGTAAAAGAGTAAAATCACACAGCAGCCACAGCGCGCTATTGTGATTTACGTTGAAATCCAAAAAGCGCGCAAGAATTCTCTCAGGTTTTGATTATATCAGCGAATGAAAATTTAGAGCGCGCACGTACAGCTGATATATAGCACAAAGCAAGCATACGCTATATTAGGAGCAATGTCCGCACCAACAGTCGAAGTACTCGACATCTGGTGCATCTCACTGGAGCCGCAGGAGCTCGATGAGACGTTACACGAATTTCAACTAAAGCAGGAAGGCTTCCGCTTACAGCAAATGAGTAAGTTGCGAAAATGGTTCCTAGGAGAATATTCTGCCGAAAATTTCCAGCAGAGCTTGGAGCTAGACACTGCTGCCACGTTTGCAAGACGCGAAACACTGCACGAAGAGTACATCAATAGAGTGCACACAGAAGAGACGGGCTTGATAATTCCCGAGGAAAGTGTCGACCCAGACAGCGTGCACCAGCAGCGGGCGGAAGAGCTGCAGCGGCAGCAAGCATTCGCGTTGCAACAGTAGCAAGTGTATGAGCTGCAACAGCAGCAGGCGGAAGAGTTGCAACAAGGGCAAGCCCACGAGTTGCAAATCATACAGCAGCTGCCGCAAGCTACACGGAGCATACCAGCTCCGATGCCTGGAGCCAGAGCAAGCAACAATGCTACACTTGAAGAAGTGAATTTGACACTGTACTCTCCATCTGGCAGACAATTCGAAATTCCGCACGACTTTCTCTGTGTCTTCTCTTGTGGCACAAATGCTATGACTAAGTAACTACAATAGTGGCATTGCATCAAGTACGCGTGTAGATGCTACACAAAATCGTATGCCTAGAAACACGCAGAGGTCACGTATGAATCTCCAGAATACGTTTGACATAGCACCAGACGCTCCACCGACGAGTAGTCCATTCAACTCGTAGCAGCGATTGCAGCAGCCTATGCCGTCGCCTACCAGCGCTTGGGGGCAGAGAGACCCTCCGAGACTCCCGAATAACGAATTGTACGTTCGCTCTATTGGCAGCGCTGATAGAACACCGGTAGGCAATCACAAGCGCGAAGTGGGCAATATTGTACGAAAGTGGGGCACACAATACAACAACAGTTGAAGAATGTCGTGTGCTCTGAGACTTGACGATTGCCGAGTTACTCTCATCTTTGCCCGAGCTGCTTAAAGGCATAGCTGCGACCTGGTAGCGTAATAACAATGAGTAGTGGGTCAATTGACCGCAATGCTGCGAAGACGTGCGTTTCTGGTACGACAGAAGCAGAGATCATCAGCGAGAGTTGAATGCTGCGGCATATACGCACTCGCAGGGAGCATTCGAGCCTGTTCGTGATTTGATCACGAAGCTTATGGGTATCATCCGTAAGTAAGACCGAATACCCAGTGTTAGTGTGCAGTTAGATCTAATCCACCACAGAATGCCGCCCACACTGAAGGTTACAGTACGTCGGGCTGATGTGAGCTCGATTCAAGAGTTGCTCGAATTGGCTGCAGATGTAGAGTTAGGGCAACACTGGAGGAAATATTGGAGACCTCCACTCCCTCTAGAAACCACACTATTTCCTGAATTCGCATATCGCGTGCTACAAATTGCGCGAGGATCGAGAACAGCTATATCAGCTGTTGCACTGCAACCTGGAGTGGTCGATCCTCTCGACATTGCAGCGGTAGTTACGCAACCTACATCTGCAGCGCTATCTGGAGGAACGAAATCTCAACAGCAAAATAGATTCACTAAGAGTAAGGCTGCAGAAATGCCGCAGCCAAGCACCCAGCACATCGCTGTTTTGTGTGTGGAGACCCAGCACACCGTGCTTTGCAATGCGAAAAGAGAACGGGAAACGATGCTGGATGACAGTAGCTGAGGCCACTGTTATCCCTATAGCCCATTCCTTCGTCTCTGACAATACGCTAGTAGTGACGGAGAGTCCTACAGCGCCTCGCGCGGTGATACAAACGCAGAGAGACGAGAATGTTTGGTGGAAGCATCACCAGCATTAACCGCAGCGATATACGGGAGGTGAGAGAGAGAGAGAGAGAGAGAGAGAGAAAGAGTGAGAGAGAAAGACCGCGAACGATCGACGACCGGAGTCTCAGCATAGTGCGTCACCTGATTCCCCGTTCAGTGCCGGCGAAACTCAAAAAGTATATACGTTGTTTTTTGTGCCTGTAAAGCGGTACTTTCTCTCGCGCGCGATTTCAGAGGCCATGTCTTTTTGTTTCTTACATTGTACTGATTGCCTGTGATAACCCTACCGGAAGAAATTTAATTCTCTTCCTTTTCAACACATAATACTTTGTTTCATTATATCACGTGATTATCACAGCGGTACTTGTACTTTGTATGTGCGCGAAAGGGTGCAGCGGCTCGCTTCGAAGTACCTCGTTCTCTCGTGCACGATTCCAAAGGCCGTGTCCTCTTGTATCTTGTATTATATTGATTGCCTGTGATAATATACGTATTTTGTTCCTTTACAAGCACATCATTATTTTTCATGCTGCTTATCCTCGCGTTCCCTTGTTCCTTCTTACCCCCCAAATTTGTAGAGACCTGGGATGCTGAGCATAGCCCGGTACACCAGCCAGCGCAGGAGTTTAGCTCTAGTCAAAGCAGGTGAGCACCTGGTACAATAGGTAGTGCGAACCTTTGTTTCGAGTGCAAGAAAAACGCCTCTGCGGCGCTCCTGCGGGTCGTTGGATGTGGGGTCACGACCGAGTTAGTAGTGCAATATTGCACTCTATTTGGGCGAATATTAACTAACAATACTGGCGCTCGCATAAATAATTATTCTGTTATAACTTATAGTTTATTAAAGGCTTCAAATGCTGAACGATTTAATAGGACATTGAAAGAAAAACTACTCAAATCATTCTCTTTAAATTGAAATTATAAATGGGTTGATATTTTAGAAAACGTAACAAATGAATATAATTCGAGAAAACATTCTACTTTCATATGTATTCAAAAGAAGTAACGCAAAACAAAGCAAAATAATTATTGTTAACTTCTTTCAACTATAATGAAAGAAAAAAATGTTAAACATAAGATTGAAGATTATGAAGAATATTGAAATACAAAAATTTATTCGCAGAATCGTATACACAAAATTGGACTACTGAAATATTTAAAATTATAAAAGTGCAAAATACAATACCAGTTACTTATTTAATTGAATATGCTAAAAGAGTTCCTATTCTTGGAGGATTCCATTAATTAGAATTACAAGAAGTTACAAACTCAAATGTTTATTTAATAGAAAAAATACTAAAAAAAAGAATTAAATATTTGTTGAATTGTTAGGTTTAGATGTTTCCCCCAATTCTTCGATTAAATTAGATAATGTATTACAGAAAGAAAGTAAATAAAACAATTATGTTATAATTTTTTGTTTATTGTTCTATATATCCCCAAGATAGTGTGTCAGTACAGTTTTCTAAACGACATCTTTTATTACCGCTTGAATTTAAGGTTAATTTTTGGATAAGTTTTATTTTCTATACCTCTGTTAACTTTAATTTTGTACATCAGTTTGAGTATTTAAACATTTAATACACCAAAGTCGATTATATCTTTACATCTCTTGCAGTAACGAAAACCATTATTGAATAAATAATATTTCACTGCTATATAATAGTAATAAGTATTATTAGAAATTAAAGTCGTAGCAGTTATTGGATTCATTTTAGAATTTCTACAATGAAAATAAAGATCTGGTTTAATTTTATAATTATTAAATTTCCTGAATGATTTTATCAAATTACACAGACCATCAATGTGAGGTAAAGTTATAGAATGCTTTTCAGAAATAGAATTAAAACCCTTTAACCCTTTAATAATTTATATAACTGTATTTTTATTACTTTTTTCAGAGGCAAATGTTGATGTCAAGTGCATTTTATAATTGTGATATAATAGTTAGAGCAGACACTTTAAGCGGAGAAAGAGGAGAAACAAA
>OX424576.1:105147365-105229865 GCA_949152435.1 Gastracanthus pulcherrimus | reverse complement strand
ACTTTTTTTGTTGCATGATTTTATCTCCTAACACACTGCTGGAGAGGGTAACAACCCACGGTGATCGTCTGCGCTCGCTAGTTACCTCGGCTGATGTCACCGAAAGCGACTCATCTGACCGCAGCAGGCGGGTATTTACTATATCCGTTTTCTGTATTGATGGGAGGACACGACGCAGTATAACATGAACCACATCAACACGCTTAGTGCAGTTACCGTAAAAAATATTCGTAATTATTAAGTCATTATTGCAATTTGTATTATTAATAGTTTGTGTTGTCCTCCCACCTACCATTTTAACCCACGTGCTTCGTGCAGATGGTGTCGCCGCCGTATCTTGCAGTGTATCGTTGCTTTCGTCATTCAAATTATTATCGATATCATATATATATTATTATTATTATTTACATTATTACTAAGTACACTATTTATCTTATCATTACTATTTCTATTTCTAATACTGTGCGGTGAAAAAGTTGTATTTTTCTTACGGGTAGGCAGGCCAATTTGGTAATTTTCAATTTTACTTAAAAATTCTTGATGTTTATGTTGAATAATTTTCAAAGTTTTCTGTATATTATTATTATTATTTATTGCAGTTTCATGATTGTTGTTGCTTGCGGTCTCGTGTGCAATAATTTGTCCTATGTCCTTTAATATGTCGGAGTTGTCACTTTCAATTTTATTAACTTTATCGATTATTATTTTAAGGTGATTATCGTATTTCTTTGTCTCACTATTATTTTTGACTAGATTTTTCATTTCAAAATTAGACTGCTCAATGTTATTTACTCTTTCTATAATTGCATTATAATTTACTTCGATCTTATTCAACACATTATTTGGTATATTTTGACACGTTTCGTGTAACTGTTTGTTTTGAATTTTCAAATCATTAATTTCATGACAAAGCACTTGATTTTCATTTAACATCTCCTCCAGCTGGGAGTGTTGTTTTAACTTCTGATCCTCTGTTTTCTGCATTTTGGACCCAATTGTCAGTGCTAGAGTATGTATCGCTGGTAACGAATCTGGCCTTTTAACAATTGCATCCAATCTGCTTTCAAGAGAGGACGAATGTCTAGTAAGTGCATTGTCTATGTTTGTAGATGTCGAATTGGCGTACTCTACCAAGCAGGAGACTGTCGTCCCTTTTTTAAAGGTAGTAGAGTCTAACATACGTATTACCGACGCATTAATATCATTTACGCTGCTGAAATTACTTGTTTTAAATGAATGCGATGCGTCGTCACCGTGCGTGGTCTCGACGCTCCTGGTCATGTCGACGCTCGGGGATTCCCCGCTATGCTCTGCTCCCATGTTGGATGTAGGCGGGCTCTGTGACGTCACAGGTGATAGAGAGGCTACTCGGAGCTGGCTAATGGAGGGGGCGGGGCGTTGCCCTGGCAACGGAGAGAGTGAGGAGTTGGAAGGCGCGGCCTTGCTCACTAGATTGGCTTGCGCAGCTGTTACGGTCCTCTTATTGGCTGAAGAGGAAACGGCTAACTCTTTCTCTGTTGCACTCATGCTGATATTCGTCGCGCGCGGAGTTACCGACTCGAGCAGCGACTTCTTCGATTGTATGCAGTCCTGGAATGCTACAGCTTTGGATTTGAGCTGTAGCGCACCTCGCAGAGAGAGAGGGACAGCGAGAGGGAGAGAGAGAGGAAGAGAGAGAGAGAGAGCGAGCGAGAGAGAGAGAGAGAGAGAGAGAGAGGAGTATAACTGAAGTAATATAAAATTTACGTAAAAAGAACCAACAAATCATGAGCTCAGTCGTTAGGCCTCGGTTCTTACGTAGGCTTAGCTAAATTCTCACTTAATAAATAATGTGGGTGTGTGTGGAAGAGAGTAATATCATAATAAAAAGATCTGCTCGGTTGTCTGGCTCACTGTAGGTTTGAAGCGAGGTGCGAGTGAGGTGAGAGAGAAATAACTTTGGAGCGAGCAGTATATGTGAGCGTGCAAGACAACAGCTTGTAGCTTACTCAGCTATGGCTCTAGCTGCTGTCGCAATGTGTACGAACGTGCACATCTTTCCTTTCACTTGTGCTAACGCGCGCGCGCGCGCAGATTGGTGCATGCATTATGCTGTCAAGTCTGTGAGCGAGAGAGAAAGGATCGGCGGCGGTCATTGCTACGATTCGTAGTCGTGGTCGAGCTATAACCACAGTACGCTGAACTCTGGATGCCTCCTTTCTCATACTACGCGCATGCATGAGCGGGGGCTGCAATGCGACCTCGCGCGACGATTTGTAGACAATGGCGATAGTAGTAGCAGTAGTAGAAGCATTAAGCGGCTTGACATCATCCTATAAAGATACACTTTATAAGTACTTAACAAAAAAACTTGATATTGTAAATTTTTCTGAGTGAGTAGGAACCTGATCGCTGGCAAATAAAAAAACTGATGTACTTGTCAATTATTTGCTGCAGCAGCAGCTGCACGATATATATAAAGTCAAAATACTACTACTGCTGTAGCTAGCTTTTACTACATACGGAAAATTGCACGCAATTTGCGAATCGAAGCTGTAGTAGAAGTAGTAGCATCAAATTACAGACTGTTACTTGTGCTAGAGGTCGAATGATTCGTATAATAAAATAAAAGAGGTCGACAAATAAAATGTACACATATACGAGTGCATACACAAATGCAGTGTATTGAGAGCGGCGGACCCATTGACGCGCAACCCACTGCCATTAAATGTATGCTTGTCTGGGAGAATATCCGTGTAGGATACACACCTACGCATCTATACTAATGTCTTGTATTGAGAGCGGCTGAGTTCCTCTACTTGTGAGTGTGCGTATGATTGTGTATCTGTCTTTGTGCGTGTGTATATGTGTGAGAGTATGTACGCGCGCGCATTTGTGTGTATGTCTGTATGTGTCTATGTGTATGTCAGCGTGTGAAAAGTCATGAAATGTGTTACTTTTTGTTGGAAATTCGGGAATGTGCTATTTTCCGTTGCCGATTTCTGAAATGTGCTACTTTTCGTCACAGATTTCTGAATTATTCCAATTTTCGTCGCAAGTTTCTGAAAAGTGCTATTCTTAACATTTTTAAGAACAAAATGTTGAAGTCGATAAATGTGCGTATGTGTGTATGTGTGTTAGCTTTTGTCTGTGTATGTCTGTCTATGTGTGTGTGTATGCGTCTGTTTGTTTCTGCGTGTGCGTGCGCCTGTATTTGCGTGCATGTATTTAAGTATGCGTTTGACTGTGCATATATGTGTGTGCGTGTATCTGTGTATGTGCCTGTGTGTAGGAGTGTGTATGTAAGGTTTATAACGTAAGATTTTGCCATCTGTGGCGAAGACACCAAAATCCCGCGTATAATGCAAAGTATAAAGAATGGAAAAAGTTAAGCCATTAGAATTACTTCGAACGATAGGCAGAGAACCATAATCGTTCAAGGCGCTAGACATTGATATAGAATTATAGATTTTACTCAAAATCTGCTCCTTAGTAGTGCCGGTGAGATAGAGAAAACAGAATTTACTAAACTAAGTAATGAAACAAAATAATAATTGCTCGACTAGGCAGACGACGAGACGTAGGATCACATGGAAAGAGTAAATTAAATCACATCACTTGCACACATTCAGCCTTTACCTACCATTACAAAATCAGGTGCCTTAAAAAGGCAATTTATCTGCTTTCTTAAAGTTAGGATGGGCTCGGTTGCTCTTGAAATAAGTGGATCTAATCCCTATTATTAATCAGCGGAACAACCAGGAAATCAATTCCAAGCGCAACTTCTCCAGCGTATCTCCAAGGCTCAGATTTGCTACGCCGGGTCGGCTGATTGGTCCCCGGGCTTTGCTGCGCCGTCGTCGTCAAAGAGTCGTTGTGCGCAGCGCGTCTTTCATTTCCTACTATCCTACTACTGCTTACGAGCCACTGTAATATATACAGACTGGCAGTTTCGTGACGCGATAATTCTGCGAGGGAATTTAAAATAAATTCATATCATAGACGAAATTAGGAACTTTAGAGCTATAAGCGCGCAAGCGCAATATATGTAGAGGAGAATTTAGGAAGTCATAGAGAAAGATAGATAGATAGATAGATAGAGTTTTATTTGCATATGTCAAAAAATATATATAATCATGTCATTATAATATTTGTGTTAACAATACATATCACAGCTTCATCACAAGAGTTCGTCATAGATTAAAATAATATTGCACAATTTTATATCATGTTCTCCTTATCGTGTCACATTTAGCACTTATAGCTAAGCTAAAATACTAGGCGATTTAACAGTCAGATTTTAATCGCGGGTCGCATTTTATTCATCAACGGTTAAACAGATGTGCCTGCGAATTGCCGCTTTAAACTTGCTTAAGGACGGAAGATGTCTAATGTTTGGGGGGAGTGCATTCCAGAGGCGAGCACCTTGGTCTCTGAATGAGTTCAGACCGCTATTAGTGCACGTCTCTGGAATGGTGAGTTCCCTAGGATTTCTACTTGAGGTCCTGGACTTGTTTTTTCCAAAAAGGGTCGCAAGGTACGGTGGCTATCCCATGACGATTGCTTTATATAGCATCACCGCCGCAAAATACGCCCTTCTTGCTTCTCAGTTAACTAGCCCAGTTTCCACCTGTACGGTGTAACATGCTCGACCCTTCTCACACCACAAATATATCTCATACAAGAATTTTGTAACCTTTGAAGCCGGGCTTGTAGCTAACCTGATACGTCAAGGTACACAAGAGAGCAATAATCCAAGTGGGAAACAACGAGAGCACCTGCAAGCTACTTACGTAACGCCTCAGTGGTGCATGATCTAAATGATCTGAGCCCATACTGGGCTCTATTAATCTTTCGGCTAACTGCATCGACCTGCGGTTTCCGCGTTAATTTCGAATCGATAACAACACCGAGGTTGTTGACAGTATCGGCAAAGGGAATAGAAGCGTTTATCCTGCACCTCACTCCTTGGAAGGTGCAGTTCTTGCAACTTATTGATATTGTAATCTGATCCGAAAATTATGGCTTTCGTCTTTCCGACATTTAGGCGAAGGGCGTTCTCAGAAGACCAAGCCGATACTGCTCGTGCCACAGCTAATAGACGATCTATGCCCACACCAAAACTCTACTGGTGACCTGCGTAAAGGTTTGTAAATCATAAACATAAAGCAAATGTTCAAAACTTTCCGATAATTCGTCCTGTGGATTTTTAAACGCCGCCAGTATATCACGGAGATCATTGATATAAAGGCTGAATGGAAGAGGTCCCAGAACCGAGCCCTGTGGTACGCCAAGATTGGTTGTGTGCCAATCAAATTCCCTATTTGATTTAGTAATCACTCGCTGGTTACGACCTGTAATATATGCCTTGATCCACAGGACTACGAATCTAGAAAACACCATTCTGATAAGCTTACGTAGTAATTTAGAGGGCGAAAATGTGTCGAACGCTTTGGTAAAATCAAACATCAGGAGTATGGTAAGGAGCTATTTCGAGTTTTTGATACCAGCTCGGATATCCTCTGACAGACTCAGTTTGCGTACTGTGATGTTGCCGAAAACCAGTTTGACGTGGATCAAGGATTTTTTTTTAAGAAATGAACCCTGACATCTGTTCGTGGACTATCTTCTCGAGAACCTTGGAGAGAAAGCTAAGGAGGGCAATTGGACAAAACTCTGAGACGGCAGATGGAATCGCCGCTTTCTTAAGTGGTACCAGATGAGCTCTCTTCCAAGCCTCAGGAAAGACTCCACTAGATAGGGAGGTGTTTAAGATATCAGCCAAATGTTGGCCTATTACTGGAAGGGACTTTGCAATGATGTTTTGGGGTATTCCATCGCCCCCCCCCCCCCCCCCCCCGAAAAAGTGACTTCACGAAAAGTGAAGCCATCATCACTGGCCTTTGATAAAATGTCGTCCAAATCCGCATCACGCTCAGTCTGGAAGATGGATACCACTGCAAAATGATTGTTTAATTTGTCCGGCTTGAAACCATGCAGTTCTTCTTTAGCTTTCGGCAGCAAACCAAGCCAATGTAGTTCGTTCCAGATATTTTTATTATTATGTAGAGCATCAGTAATTCTACTCTGAATAAAAGCCTCTCGCGCTTCCATTGTGCGCGCTTTCGCTTGAGCAGCGAGAGTCTGAAATTCTTGCCATAACCAATTTTCCCCAGTTCGCTTATACCGCCGCCGAACGGCGCCACGCTGATGATATAGATGCATCAGCTCAGCGTCCACCCATGGAGGGCAATCTTTCTTTCTAGGCCTAAAGTTTTTCAAAGGGGCAAGTTCGTCGATGGTTGCCATGATGTTATGGCTGAGATGTTCTAGCCTACTATCGACGTCCTTGCCTGGGCCACTGATAGGCGACCAATCACAAGCATTTAGAAGGAATATAAGCTCCTCCTGTCGAATCGATTTAAGCTCCCCATATGAAAAATTGTTAAGAGCAGGGGGCTTTATTGTTTCGATGTCAATTGTGACATCAATGATATTGTGTTTACTTGGAAAAGTCGCCATCATGTTGTTTGCATCCAGCACTACGTCATTGTCGTCAGTAAAGATCATGTCGATCCAAGTGTAAGACTTTCCAACGTGGTGAGTCAAGCCATGATCAACTCATTTTAAGTTTAATTCACATGATAATTTTCTAATGAATTCCGCATCCTGAGAAGACGACGGCATGTTCGCGTTTAGATCTCCCATTACAATCCTATGATCGAAATTTCTCGAATAATTCGTAAGATTATCTATTAAGTTCGAGTCGTCCGTAAATGAGATCCTTGGTGTCAATATATGACGGCTACAAAGATTGGCGTATGTTTGCCCTGCTGGATTTTGCACATTAAATATTCAGGAATACCCGGTTTGCCTTTGTCCCGTGTCGTGCTTGAAGAGCACAGCAACGTGGCTTTGTATGTGTTGTAGACGTAGAGGACCACACCACCCCCTTGACTATTCCTGTCCTGCTTAATTGATGGTAAAAGGGTCGAGCAGTTGTAAGGAACTGACGGAACATTACCAGGTGTTTACTGAGTGAGGTTGCGTTGAGGTACGAGTAACTCACCTTTAGCCCCCTTCCCTTTCGCTCTCTCGCTATACCTCCGTTTAGTCAAATTGCATTGTCAGAATTAGAATTCAAGACGGATGTTTTTGCTGGCTTTGGTGTGGGTGTAAGCAAGTTACAATTCACTTGTTCAGAAGCGATACATTAATCTCCTTAGTACTAAACGCATTGAGCCTACTTTTGGCTCGCATGATCTCGGTCATCAAACCGTGACGAGAGAGCCTGACAACTAGGGAGATCGACGATATCGAATATTATGAGTAATCACCCGAGGGAATACTCAACTTTATTCCCGTGTTGCATATAGAACTTTATTACCGCTATGGCCACTTTATTCACATAAAAAGAGGGACTTCCGATAAGAACTAGAATCTATGGAAAATGTATATTAATATAGAGAAAAATAATTTAAAAAGGAATGCATTTGCGGGAAAAAATTTGCAGGATAAAGTAAATTTGCAGGAAAAAATAGATTTGCGGGAATCATATGCTACTTTTGTCCAGCTTTTGAGGTCAATAAAGTAGTCATTACGGTTGAATCGGGAATAAAATTAATAATGCACTCGGCACTGGCAAAAGAAACTGACGTATTCCTCTCCACATTCGCACAAACATAGCAAAAAACATTAGTGCTAAAGCCCTGCAAAAAAGCCAAAATCAGCGTGAGGAGCCACTGCTCTATTCTCCTGTCCTGCCGCTTCATAACCTACGAAAACCAAAAAAAAAAACGAAAAAGTTTCGGCGGTCCGACGGCCAGTCGAGCGCTCGGCACGAGACGGTCAGAGAGAGAGAGAGAGAGAGAGAGAGAGAGAGAGAGAGAGAGAGATAGAGAGCGAAGACCACGGTAGTTTCGTTGCCGCTGTGCGAATCGGTAACGTCATACCAGCTGTTGTACAGCTATCCCGAATGCCGCAATTTTCCATCCGCCGTATTAGTTCCTTATCGTACTGAAGGAAACAAAAAGACTCGAAAGGAGGTAAAAAATGTACGATACGCAACCCGTATTTGGCCAATGTCTCCGAAAAAAAGATAATTACCAAAAAAATACTTACAAAGTCGTAGCGTAGGCACTCAAACACACACACACACACGCAGACGTTCCCGCACGTCAGCTCAACTAAGCTTACTCAGGTACTCACTGTAACAATCGTTTCAATAAATAAAAAAAAAACTGCGCGTACAAAACTTTCACGCGTCGAAAATCTTCCAGGCGCTAGGCTCACCGGGGTCTCGGAATTGCACGAGTACTATCACATCCACTCACCACACACAACCGTAGAAGGCTGCGATGCTGGATATGTTCGGGATAGCCTGTTATCCCATAGACCTTCGGAATGGAGGTCACGACTCGCAGCTGCAGCTGTATATTTTTACAACATAATTCTCCTACACACGCGTGATCTGAGGCACAATACCAGAGTTTAGGAAGAGCGGAGAAAAAATACGCGCACGGCACTGGATTGCGTGTGTACGCAGCACGAGATCAATTTGCTATGGCACGCACAATATGTCGGCGCAAGCTGTTCCGGCGTGGTAGCATGACGCTCTGTCTCTCTGTTACCGACTCGCAGCCATGTGCCAGCGCGCAACAAGAATTATCGCCACGCGGTCTGCGTGGCAGCCATTTAACTTTTCTATATATATATATATTATTGATTGCGAATGCGTTCTACTTGTAATATTCATACTAACTACTAACACTAATACTAATCTTTTAATATTAATAAATTTCAGATTCGCTGTACTCTCATCTCTGAAACACCTTGGTAGCAAAGTAAAATAGAAAATTAAGATACCAGTCCGCATGGACTCTTACTCATACATTTTTCCTTATCTGAATTATTATAATAAGTATTTTGTCGATTTTGATTATTACCAGCCCGTATAGGATTTTTAACAAATATATTATTCAAGACTAGTTATTTGCGCCAGCTTTTTTACAATTAGTCACGTTTCGTTTCTCCCAATATCCTTGATTGATTCGTATGTGAACTGATGAACCCGTATAAGTCAGTATGATTTCGAAATATCCATATTATTATATCTGAAGTACATCCCAGATTGAGTGGTATATGAACAGATGAAATTGTATACGTCAGTACGATTCCGAAAAAGACCATATTTTTGGATTGCAATCCATCTCCGATTGATTCGAATATGAACTGATAAAACCGTACAAATAAGTATAATTGCGGATATAACCGTATTATTTACAACAAAAAAAGTTCTTCAATTTCTGCATCACTTATATTATCCAAAAATCTCACACTACTAAACTACCACAGTAAAGACACATCGAAATTTGTATATATCGACGTTACACTCGTTTCGTCACAAGCCGCACCATGACACCTTCTCGGGCACGTTCCCCACACCTAAATGCACTTACCATTCCGGGAAAATCTAGCAGATGCAAAGAGCATTAAATATAGGCACCTGGAACGTCCAAAGCCTTCTCAAAGCAGGGTCGCTTGACATAGGATAAACGAAGCCAGCAGGTACTCTATTGAATATAATTGCCTTACAGGAAATTAGATTGTTTGAAGAGGGTGGTACAGCTCCGGTCACTATGACCTATTTTATTGGGGGCAAAGCTGTTGAAATCAATCTAGGCACAGCATTCCTAACAAACAAAAAATTCCTCCAGCAGTTAAGGGGATGTGAATGCGAGGGGTCGGGGGGTCCGCGTTGCGGGGAGTGATGCGTTGGGTTTTTCTGGTTAGTGAGGGGGGATCTGACGTGTCATTTTTGTAGGAGGGATGTATAAGGAATTGTTCGAGGGGTGCTGGGCATGAAGTTGATCGCGTAAGCATCTTCCCTTCTCTTTCACATCCCCTTAAGGAGGTTCGCTCGGTATAATAGCTCACAAAAGTTTACCATGTGCCCATGTGTTTCTTGAGCTCCACGCACAGCACGATGCACAGACTGCGCCCCATCTCTATACACGTACATTAGTCTGTGTCTGTGCGTGGTCGTACCCCCTCTCCTTTTCATGCTTCTTTTTCTATCCGAAATACCATCAAATAGTTCACTTTACATTATCATAACTTCAAAACTGTTCGTGAAAATAAACTATTTTAATATATGTTGAAAGTTACAACTTTAAGGGTCAATACTCCTATTTCTGTTCGTAAGAATAACTTCAAATTTTACACGGTAGTGGATAATATCATTGTAAACATTCAGTCAAATTTTAAAAATAATACATTATAATGCGATTTTTAACCTAACCTCCTTAAGAATTTAACATTACATTGAAACACTAAGATCTGCCGCGAATGCTGAAGACAATCTCGATCCATGGGTAGTATGGACAAATATCAGAAATATAGAAAACGATTTAGAAAATATTACAAAAATGTTTCTGAAATATAACATGCCAAGTGGGGTACATCTTCATAAATAGTACATTATGTAACAAGGGAATAAAGTCAAAGAGCATTCCCGAGGGCAGTAATCATCCGAGGGAATACTCGACTTTTTCCCGTGTTGCACCCAGGTGGAAATAATTGGTGTTCCAGTATGTGCACGTCTGTGTCTATCTCTGTCAGTATGTGTCAATATGTGCCTATCTGTGCCAGTTTGTGTCTAACTATGCCATAACCGTGACATTTCGGCCATCTGGCACATATAGGTACAGATAGGTACAGATAGACACAGACTGGCACAGATAGGCATAGGCTAATGCAGGTACGCGAATATAGGCACAAATAATTTTAGTACAAAAAAACGATTTTTACTTACTTTATGGTACAGATAGGCACATACTGTCACAGATCGGCAGAGACTGGCACAGATAGGCACAGACTGGCACAGATAGGCACAGACTGGCACAGATAGGCTCATACTGGCATAGATACGCACAGGTTGGCACATATACACGGAGAGAAAATATCAGCTTTGCTGGCTGGTGACTAATGCAGTTATAGCAGGAGTCACTCCTGTTATATACTTGTCACATTCATTAAAGTCATAACAACAATCAAGCCAATACCATTTTAGAATGGTGTTAGAAAGCAATATCAGAGGCGCAAAGTCCAGCAGACTTGTTTACTTATTTGGTATACTTATTTAGTTATTAATAACCTTAATGATAATGTTATACGTAATTAAAATAATTAAAATTAATTTTGAAATATTATTTGCAGGAGGTTAGGGCTATACTTAAAATATCATTGGTAATAATTTGGTCGATTGTATTTGAGTTATTGTAATATGATTTTTACAAAATTAGAAAAGATTATGTCCCTTTTTAAAAAAAAGTATGTGGCAGTCGTGTCAAAACCATTAATTTCTCTTGACAATGTAAATTTTATAATATATACATAGACATTTACGATTTTAATAAAATAAAAAAGAAAGGACAAAATATAAATAAACCGATGTGTATATCAGAAAAAATAATATACCTGAATGTTCAAAAATATCTTCGTTTGTTTATTTCGTCATTTGATTATATATAATTAAATCGAATTATCAAAATGAATTTATTTGTAATTATATTTCAACACAACAGTGAGACATCGGATGAGATGCTTCGGCATGAGGTTATAGATAGATAGATATAATATTTATTTGTAAATATTTACAAAAAGTTTTACATACAATTTTACATTTTAATATCACACGTTGTCAGTTTCTTAAAATTACATATCACATCGTTACTTAACTAAAATAAATTGCACATATGTAAAGTCAGGTACATAAAGTATTGCACTTTGTTGTCAGTTATAAAATTTTTGTTTTCTAAATCGTACTTATTATACCCATCATTCGCTTGAAATAAAATTACATTCATACATTAACAATCGTTTCCATTCATACTAATAAATACATGAATATTTTTTTAAAATTGTTTTGTCAAATTAATAATTAAAAGAAAACATAAATAAAATACACAAATACATCAACAAATTATAATTTTAACGATACAAAATAAATTAACACAAAAGAATTAAACAAATGAAAAGAAGAGGGAAAAAATGAACATCAACAAAACAATTAATTCCACAAATGCGCACCTTGTACTTGGAAAGATCTTTGTCCTGATTCAGTGCGCATGTGTGTTACTGAGAGTTCTTTTGTATCACCCCTTACAGGACGCTTCGATTTGTTCTTCATAAAAAGCGACTCGAGATAGACTGGTCTTTAACCCGTAGGATTTTATACATTGTTATAGCCATGAAACGGCTTTTCGAGAGTCCACCAGAGTCCATTCTAATTGTTCCCTGTATGGGGTGATGTGCTCGTCCCTCCTAGCACCTGAAACGTATCGCACACATGAGTTTTGCTTGAGCGTTTATGGCCAAGTCAATGATGTTGTGTTTGCTTGGCCAGGTTGGTGCAAAGTTATTGTAGACTACTACTGTGTCGTTAACGTCCACTAGTATGATGTCAAGCCATGTGTGCGACGCGTCGGTGTGATGAGTCGCTCCGTACTGGACGATTTGAAGTCACAGCTCAGCTGCAAGCTTGCGAACAAACTTTGCATCATCACCATCGGCCAACAAATCTGCATTCAAATCACCCACTATAATCTTGTAACTGTAAGAGTCATAATATTCTCTCAATTTGTCGACAAGATCCGAATGTTTTAGAAATGCAATGGCAGGGGCCCTATAAATGACCACGACGAAGACAGGCTCCATTTCTCTATACTGTATCTCGCACATAATGTACTCTGACATTTTCGGTTTGTCCAGTCCATCAGTGTTTGATTCAGCTAGTGTTCTAACCCTGTATCCGTCGCGGACATACAGTGCAACTCCCCCCCCCCCCCCCCCATGTACATTTATATCCTGTCGCACAAGTGAGTAACCGTCTATATGAATGAGATCGCTGGCTTTCTCATCTTCCAGCCACGTTTCAGCTACTCCGAATAGGTGATAGGAGTTCTTGCAAAGAAGTTGAAAAACTCGCTCTCATGTTCACTCCCCCGTCCGTCTCACGAGCACAGTTTTTACCTAGTCAATCCGTTATGGCAGTGTTAGCCGAACAGTCATACTAAATCTGCATTGCTCTACGGCGCTGCTCCCTTGCCACAACACAGGTTGTGTTCACATGGCAACGCGATACCAATAAAGCTTTAATTTTCTCTCCGTGTAGGTACATACTGGCACATACTGGTACAGGTAGGTACATCTAGGTACAGGCTGGCACAGATAATTTTGGTATAAAAGACGATTCTTACTTACTTACTGGCACAGATATGTACATACTGGGACACATAGAAACAGAATGGCACATATAGGCACAGACCAGCACCAGGAGCTACAAATTTTAATTTATTTTTTATAAAACAGTTACGTTCTTTTGACACAGACAGGCACAGACTAGCACAGATAATGTTTGTACAAAAAACGATTTTTACTTACTTTTTGGTAAAGATAGGCAAAAACTTTAATTCGATTAGTTTGACTCTCAAAACCTTGCGACAGAGCAAGAAATATTCAAGTTTATATTATGACCGAACAAAGAGACCTAACAATCATCAAAACATATTTCAATTTTATTTTTATAAAATGTTTAAATTTAGATAAAGAAAATTGGTAGTACATGATGAATAAATTATTCACACCTGAAAATATATAACCAATTTATTTGTAATTTTAAGGTGCTTAGGTACCCAGTGATGGGCAAAAAAGTATTTTCGTCATTTCATTTTAAGTACGAGGAAGAATACTAGAATGAAAGTGTACAAGTACTTGGCAATTGAGTACTCATTAATATTGTACTAGTACTGAAATGAGGCTTTTTTACGATTAATAGATCATTAAAAAATCTCTTTTTACATTACATTTCCTTGTACTTGAAATAAGAAGATAAAAGTATATATTTGCCCATCGTTAGGTACCCTTAAATAGATCCAAGTTATTAATGATCAAACATAATGTCTACAAATACATGAAAATTACGATGAAAAATAAAAGTTAAAACACGTACTTTTTGATGAAAGTTTTGTCACTGCATTTGATCTTTAATAACTTTGGATCTACTTAAATTTTGTTAACGTTCATCGTCTGAAATTAAAGCCCCTCTCGTCTACTTTAATTTTATTTTTATTGTTTTAATTTCTTTTTCTCCCCTAGGAGTCAATTCATTACGATTTGAATAATGACCATTTTTAGTGAATAATTTTAAAATATTGCTATCATGTTTTGCAACGATTTTATTACAAAACTTATTCCAGAGTTTTTGCATGATCCGTAAATAGCAGGCTTGATAATATCCTATAGTTTGTGAAGTTTATTTTTCAAAAAAAATGGTTCGTGCTTATCTGTGTCTATGTGTGCCAACCTGTGTCTATTTGTGCCAGTTTGAGTCTACCTGATCCAGTCTGTGCCTAACTGTGTCAGTCTATGCCTACCTATGCCAATGTAGGCTTATCTATGTCAGTCTATGTCCTGCCTGTGTCAGTATGTGCCTATTTGATCCAGCATGTGTCAAACGGTGCCTACCCTGCTAAAAAAGACGAATTAAAATGAATTAAATTCGATTGAATTTTAATCGAATTTAATAGTTTTGAATCAATGCTATCGACTTGCTGAAAATGACCGATTAAAAATTAATTGAGATTGATCGATTTTAATCGTAATCGTTGTTAATGATCACTTACACATTAAAATTAATCGATTTCAATACAATTGAATTGCACAACTTTATGAATAAGATTTAAATGTGTTTTGCGCAATTCTTTTTAATCGGTTTCATTAAATACCTATAGCCACAAAACTGAATCGATCCTAATGTGCAATTTTCACATACATTTTTAATCTATTTGAATGTAATTGAATAAAAACGATCATCAATCTTGTTGAATGCGTAAAGATAGAATCGACTTCAGTACATTTTAATCGCGCAATTTTATGAATAAGTTTTTAATATGTTTTTTGCGATTCTTTTTAATCGGTTTGAATAAATATCTATAGTTACAATAGTGAATCGATCCTAATTAATATTTTTTGCATACATGTTTTATCCATTCGAATTGGATTCAATAAACACAATCATCAATCTTTTTGAATGCCTAGAGATAGAATCGACTTTAGCAGAATATAATCGCGCAATTTTATGAATAAGATTTAAATGTGTTTTTTTGCGATTCTTTTCAATCGGTTTTAATAAATACCTATAGCCAGAAAACTGAATCCATCCCAATTTATAATTTTTACATTAATTTTTTATCTATTTAAATTGAGTTCAATGAACACGGTCACCAATCTTTTTGAATGCGTAAACTCAGCGTAACCTAGTAATATCTTTTGATTGACTTTAATTGATGTAATAGTTTATTGGTTTTACTAAATAAAATATGCGATGACACATAATAAACTTATAAGTTATAACTTAAGGCATGGAAACGAAAGTTAATCAATTTGAATACTGTAATTTAAACTTGTTATTTGTGAATTTCAATCATATTCATCGATTTTAATGTACCAACTTTTGTACAGTAAGTAGTTGTTCGAATATTGATTAGTAAAAATAATAGGGCTTTATACGTAATAGTCTTAACCGGTTTTAGGAGAAATATTTTATTTATTATTTAAAAGTAATAGGCTGCAACCTGTTTGCGTACAGTCTCATCATAAACGAGTATACATGATGTATACGTATAAGAAAGATGATGTACAAAAATTTTTCACACTTTGGAAAATATGGCCTTCCGGAAGAATTTAATTGTACAGGCTAATAATATAGGTACATAAATATTTCATAAAATATGCAGGAATGTAATTATAGGTCCGCAGTTCACATCATTTACTGAATTAGAAACTATACTTAATAATATATATTATACGCGGCCACAAAGCTGTTTAATATTTTTTCATAACAAATAACAATAAATATTAAATTAATCTTGTAAATTAGTTTTTGTCACTTAATATTTGTTACGAAATGGTAAATTTGCGGTAAAAAAGGCAAATAAATGCTAACAATCACGCTGAAGGTTCTCTGACTTTAGTATCTTGACATATATACGCAATATTATAAATACGTAATATACTTTAAAGTACATCATTAGGGCAATAGTCAAATACACGAGCTATAGAAAATAACGAAACTTAGTATTTGAAGAAACTAATAACTACCCTGGTAACAAAAGCATCGCAATTTCTCCGCAATTCTACTGCAATCATGCGTGCGATCACAAAAATTATACCAGCCGACGTGCAGTCTGCTTCACAATTCGACTTGGTTTCTGCTGCACGACGATTGCGGCAGACGAGTGCGGCAGGATTGTAGCAGAAGTGCAGCCGACAAGTGCGACTAAGGGGGATGAAATAATACACTCGCGAGTGCAGCAGAATTGCACCCTAATTGTGTACGACGATTGCAGCAGATGAGTGCGGCAGGATTGCAGCAGACGTGCAGCCGACAAGTGCTACTAAGGAGGATGAAATAATGCACTCGCAAGTGCAGCAGAATTACACCCGAATTCCATACGACGATTGCGACAGACGAGTGCGGCAGGATTGCAGCAGACGTGCAGTCCACAGACCCGATGGAAGCAAAGCATATAGGACATAAGTCGCCGCCGCCAGGTGTCGAGCGCATCAGTTTTGGGTTCACTCGACTAGTTTGGCGTGGTAAATACTATAAGAGACCGCGCACAAGCCGTCTGGGAGATAAAACTCTTTGGAGCTCTTTTTTTGTTACCATTCTCGGTGTTCTGAGGTTTTTCGCTACGATGTGTGTGATCGTTTTTGAAGTATATCTTAATGCACTCGCAAATGCGTTATATCATCCCCCTTAATCACACTTGTCAGCTGCACGTCTTCTGCAATCCTGCCGCACTCGTCAGCCGCAATCGTCATACGCAATTCGAGTGCATTATTTTATCCTCCTTAATCGCACTTGTCGGTCGCACGACTGCTGCAATCCTGCCGCACTCGTCAGCCGCAATCGTCATACGCAATTCGAGTGCAATCCTGTTGCACTCGCGAGTGCATTATTTCATCCTCCTTAATCGCACTTGTCGGCTGCACTTCTGCTGCAATCCTGCCGCACTCGTCTGCCGCAATCGTCGTGCAGCAGAAACCTAGTCAGAGTGTGAAGCAGACCGTGCACTTTCGGCGCAATCGCGAGTGCGTCAGACTGTGTTACCAGGGTATTAGATTTCACGCAAAAGCGATATTGTCAAAGAATACTATTACAAACTAAAAATTTATCATACAGTTGAATGAAAATGCTCTTTTCACTGTAAGTTTAATAAAATTATAAGTTTACAATATAGTTTTCTTTCAATATATCGCTTATACCTGAAATCTAATAGTTACCATAGTTACTAGTTTCTTAAAACAGAGAGTTTTCCGTCATTTTTTCATGTGTTTGATTGCCGTAATGATTCACTTTAATGGGCAATTCTATTAAAGTCGTATAAGTGGATCATTCGTTTGAAATTCTTTTTTAAGTTAGATATTGAATTACTAGTCGACACTGAAAGTAATAATAGTTAGAATAAAGCATTTTTTATTTACAATTATTGAGTAGAGATACCCTAATATGATGACAAATCAATTCATAAATAAAATAATCTCAATCCAATATTACCAGATAATAATTGTTTTAACCGATTGAAACTGGTTGAGATGGATTAGATAATTAATCGATTTCAATCCATCTAAATTGAGTTTAATCTGCTCAATCGTTTGTAATCTGGTAACTTTAGATTTTGATCTACTATTGAAGCAAATTAGTCATTCAATCGCTTTTTAATGCTGATTATTAGCAGAATATTTACATGAACAAATATTTTTATTGTATTTCTATGTTGTTTGGTAATATAGATAAATAACGGGCGTTTTTTACATTTATAATTAAAACTTTATACTGTACATTATCTATTGGTACCGTAAGGGCATTTTTTGTATCTTCAGAGTGTACTTTTTTAATGTGTCGCACATCTCTAAAAGGGTCATCAAGACAAATCTCAAACAATGAAATTTCATGCATTTTGTGATACAAAGTAAAATAACAACACAGTGTATTTAAACAAGTTTATTTAAACTATATAAAGTTATTTCCAAAGGTATTTGAATTCTAATTTTATTTATAAATGTTATTAAATGTCATAAAAATTAACGCGCTGAAATTGACTGTCATTAAAAGCGATTAATTTTTATAATAGTTTTCAATTAAATATGATGCTTGAATTATACTATAATTTACTATAACAATGTATTGGTTTAAGCAATATAGAAGAATACTATAAAAATTCATTAAAAATAATGATCTGCAAATGACTACATTAAATTCGATTAAAATGGATGAAACAAATAGCAAAAATGACATTGAAGTCGATACATAAAGGTTGCATCGATTTTAAATGTCTATGTTAATGTTATAGCATTTAAAACCAATTAAAAGCGTCATTTTATTGAAATTGATTTGATTCGATTAAAATCAATCAAATAAATCGCAAAATCTGCGTTCAAGTCGATAGAAGAAAGTTCAATCGATTCTGAGTGTGAATCTTAATACCAATTATTGGAACGGAATACGATTAAAATACAATTAAGAATGTAATGTTATACAAATCGATCGAATGCGATAAAATTAATGTAAAAAATGTATATTTAAGTCGATTCATACTGATTCGACCCTCAATCGACTGCAATGCTTTTTCGCTAATGGTTTTGAATCGACCTTTCAATTTAACATTAATCTATTTGATTTTGAATTATATTCAATAGCGATTATAGGTATTAAGATTCACACTCAGAATCAATTGAACTTTTTTCTATCGACTTCAATGAGTCTTTTTTAGCAGGGTAGCTATGCTAGTCTGCGCAATCTATATCCTATCTGTTCCAAAAAACTTAGTGATATTTATTTTTGAGAAAAAATGGTTCATGTTAATCTGTCCCTATATTTGCCAGTACGTGTATGCTCGTGCCAGTCTATGCCAATCTGTGTCTATCTGTACCAGAAAATTACTCGACATTTTTTTTTAAGAAAAAATGGTTCATGTCAAACTACGCCTATCTGTGTCTGTCTGTATCAGTCTAGGTCAGTCTATGCTATTCTGTGACAAATGTCCGAAATTACACGATTCTGGTATACTCATGCACAGACTGGCAGAAATAGGCACAGAGTGGTACTGACTGGCACAATTTGGGAAAAAATTCGTATCCACTTGGGCATATAGAACTTTATTCCCTACTTAACTGTGGCCACATTATTGACTTAAAATTTTCGGGAAAATAAATTTTTGGGAAAAAGGTAAATTTGCTGGAAAAAGTAGATTTGCGGGAATCATATGCTACTTTCCCTGGTAGAAAATTAATCTAGAACTATGTAGATCTACCTAGTTTGCCAAGGAAATAATCGAGGGCCTCGATAAAACTAGATAATTTTCTACCAGGGTTTGTCCAACTGTTAAGGTCAATAAAGTGGTAATTACGATTGAGTCGGGAATAAAGTATATTGTGAGGTTCAATATGTGTTCTAGTACCTGAATATATGAATTAAAAGTTTAAGAAATGACGTACTGTCCTAAAACAGCAATAATTATGTTTTTTCTACAATTATGTTTTTTAACCTTAGTAGAAAAACCTCTGGAAAAACAAAAAATAATCCCGCGCATGAAAAATGTGTTATCGAAAGGGTTAAATTTGAAACAATATTCATATAAACAAAAATATTTTGAAAAATTTCTTGAAAACTTGTAAAAGTACATAAAAAATTCTATAAGACATAACAAAATATTTTACAGTTGAAACTGTGGCTTTTGCATATTTTCAAGTATAGAAAACGATAAAAAAAACTCATGGAAAATATGAAATAGAGAGCGGCCACCAGGATAATCTTATAGAGAGTACGCATATTCTAACTTACAGGTCCACATACACACCCACACACGCATATACATACGTACGTACATACACACACATACTCATACACCAACAATATTTAATGTGTTGAAAATAAATAGGGCGGTTTTTACAAATGGAAATGAAAATGCAAAAAAACTTTCACATATCATCCATAGTAAATTATCTTAAATTTTATAAGTCATAAATCTAGTGAATATCCGAAATTAAATTTATTTTCCATAAAGCAAAATAATATTGTACGGAAAGAACAGCGAGTGCGCAGCATCCAGATGGATCAATGTGATGTTACAGTACGCGTTGCGGCTTAGGGATACTCAAATGTGGTGTTTTATGCTGCTGCATTAAATGATTTTAAAAAATATCATTTTTATTTGTTAAAAATACATGTTTAATATCTACGAATGAGACATTTTGTAGAGCAATTCGATTATTCGCATACATGCAAGTTATATGTAATACGTAATCATAACCTATCTATAATATTTTTATTAAAAATAAGGATACATTTTTATACTCTATATAAATGTACTGATTTAAGGTGAGATTTTTTACAAAGAAGTAAAAAAGCTTTGGCGTTATTAAAAATATTTTTATATTTTCAGTATTATTTTTTATTATAGTAGAAACATTAACTTATTGATTACTTTCCATTTAAAAGTTCAGTTTCAGGATATAATGTAGTATCATATTTTATTTGACACATGCCTATTAAACTATAAAATGTAAAGTATCAATAGCTTTGGTTAACTAACAAAAAATAAATTTTCAAACCTCGTTTTCGAATCTTTCTCGATTATATTAAAAGATTCATTTTTCATTTATTTTTAATACTTTAAGATGAGATTCTGGTGAGAAAAATTATTTCGTTTGATTCCAGTAATTTAAAACATTAAAATCTTATTTGTATTACTAAGAAAACTATACCATTTCTTTTATCAATTTTAACAATTATTATGATTTTAACATAGTACTGAAATATTAATTCTTAAAAAGCAAAATTAATAAAAAGTAAAAAAATGTAACGAATAATAATAAAACAAGAAACCGCTGCCATTACATTAGCATTTAGCTTCCTCCAACCTTATTAAATGTTCCAATAAATTTTTCTTCTCTATTTAATTCTGTGTTATAAAGTGAAAACGACAGGTCCATTTTTTTAAAATGTCGAGTTTTTAAAATCTACGCAAAAGTATAGCATAGATAATGAAAAAAAATTAAAATATTGTATAAAAAATTAAAATATTGTATAAAAAATTAAAATATTGTATAAAAAATTAAAATATTGTATAAAAAATTAAAATATTGTATAAAAAATTAAAATATTGTATAAAAAATTAAAATATTGTATAAAAAATTAAAATATTGTATAAAAAATTAAAATATTGTATAAAAAATTAAAATATTGTATAAAAAATTAAAATATTGTATAAAAAATTAAAATATTGTATAAAAAATTAAAATATTGTATAAAAAATTAAAATATTGTATAAAAAATTAAAATATTGTATAAAAAATTAAAATATTGTATAAAAAATTAAAATATTGTATAAAAAATTAAAATATTGTATAAAAAATTAAAATATTGTATAAAAAATTAAAATATTGTATAAAAAATTAAAATATTGTATAAAAAATTAAAATATTGTATAAAAAATTAAAATATTGTATAAATGATTAAAATATTGTATAAAAAATTAAAATATTGTATACAAAATTAAAATATTGTATAAAAAATTAAAATATTGTATAAAAAATTAAAATATTGTATAAAAATTTAACAATTTTTTGCTTATTATTACAATTTTTCATAATTTATATTTTTATTTTTCTTTTACAAAAATTAAATTAAAATAATTGTTTCATTTATTAATTTAAAGGAAATTACTTGTACTTTATGAAAACGTATATATTTTTGACACATTTAACGTATAAAATGAAAAAGAATTTTTTTCTAATTTTACACTTTTTCTAAAATTAATATTTTTATTAAAAATGCACTTTTTATTATCCAATCACCTCGAAAATCTAATCTGTTCTAAGTTATGCCTCATACGCTGCAAAATATCAGCTCATATTGTGCTTCCCTTCAAGAGTTATCGGGGACACAATTTTTTGTCACATACACACATACATACATACAGACAGACATTATTATAAACTTATTTTTCTAACTCAGGAATCTTAAAAACATCGACATTCGTTAAAATCTCTGATAAAAGAATTTTCATCGTCACAAAGCTTTCTCTCTGAGAAAGCAACATTTTTTCGCAAGATTTCCAATCATACTTTAAAAAATAAAAAACTCAAAATAATTGTCAGAAAAATAAAATTTAAATATAAATAATGTATATTTAAAAGTTAAATACATATTTATTAAATCTGTATACAACAGATTCAAACATTGTTTCTGAATTTTCTAAAATTACCGATTTTCAAAAATACGTATTCAAAATTCAGTCGTATTTCTTCCACTAAAATAGCATTAAGGTTGCTATAGATATATATAAATTGGAAGAAAATGACGTCTATTTCAAGAAAATGTATATATTTTCAATATGTTTCACGTGTAAAGAGAAAAAGAAATTTTCTTAATTATTACAAACTTCGTAAAATTTAGATGTTTCTTATTTTTGTATTTAAAATAATTGCTTGATATACCAATTAAAAGAAGATCTCATACTAAAGTATAACATATATATATTTTCAACATATTTAACGTATAAAAAAAAGAAAAGTTTCTTTTTCGAGTTATGATAAATTTGTTGTTAATATATTTCTTTTAAATGCACTTTTTATTATTCAATCAGCTCTAAAACTCTCACATTTATTTTAATTTGATTGGCTTATTGTTCTATCATAGTTAACATTTATACTACGCAACTCAATTTTAACAATGTTACAATTTCTCATGCAATCGGTCTAGTCAGATAAGTGGGTAAAATTTTTCATCCAGTGGAAATTAAGCAGGTATGAGCCATTGTTTTAAATATATAAAATAAGATTACATTAATTTGTGGCCCTTAAAGATTTGTAGCATAAGATGATAAGGAGGAGTCAGAGCAGCAATTTTTTTAAAACTTTGGCGATTCTTTCAACTGGTTTTTGAGGACGGATGAGCATCAGTTATACACACAAACACACACAGATACATACAAACACACATGCATACACATACACACACTTACGCATACACACACATGAACACATACATACATACACGCAAAAAAACCTTATCTAAACAATGCTTTCTTTTTAAGAAAACAAATATATCTAAAAACAGTATCTAGATACTTTTGTAAAAATATCTTCTGTATCTAGATACATGTATCTAAGATATTGCCATGACTGAGTAGAAGGATATAAGGCAGTACGAATACCTATATATTCAAATGCAACGCAGGTAGAAATTTTTACGCAAATTGTACAAAACGCTATACTCAAAATAATGAAAACAACTGTGCACTGATAAACTTAACAACGTTAAAGTTAAACATTCTAAAATAAATTTAACTGTTCCCTGGTAGAAACTGTATCCAACTCTTTGCCAAGTGTATACCACATCGCAATGATTTAGCCAACGATTTAGCCATTGGTTGGTTAAGAATCCCGCTTATTTCTTCACGGAATAACCATTATCATTAGCCAACTGAGACTTAATTTTAAAAATCACAAAAAAGTAAATTTGTCATGATTTTATGGGTTGGGGACGTTTTATCCAATGCGATTCGAGATATCGAATTTTTAGGTTGGCCACACTGGGGTTATGAGTATGAAAGATATAGAAACGCCACGTGATGTTTACTTTCGGACTCAACGAGGGCACGGAGCGGAATGAATTGCGGAAAAGCTAATCTTTAAAAGCACCGAAAATTTTGCTTTAAATGATTTGAAATAAAAGTAATTATTAATTCTTTTAATATTCTTGTTTAATGTATATTACATTACAAGCTTTCACAACTAAACGTAAAAGTTTAATACGTTGTTTGTACAACTAAGCTGTACATATGGAAAATGTTTCTGATTAAAATATGTTGTCTTTGCACTTAACAAGCCACTTTTTTTCTTTGACTTTTTCATATTATCTATAATGAATTAGCAAACTTTTCGGTGCTTTTAAAGTAAACATCACGTTGCGTTTTTATATTTTTCATACTCATCACGCCAGTGTGGCCAACCTATAAATTCGATATCTCGAATCGCATTGGGTAAAACGTCCCCGACCCGATTTTATAATTAAAATAGTTCATAAAACATTGACTCATTCATACAAAGTTACAAAATTACATACAGAAAAGAACTTTACTTTATAAAACCAGTTTATAATAAATATACTGTTCTCAGATTTTGAGGTTAAATTATTGAATATAAATATGTTAAAGTCAATTGTTAAATGAATTTCAAAAATATGTTAAAGTCAATTGTTAAATGAATTTCAAAAATATGTTAAAGTCAATTGTTAAATGAATTTCAAAAATATGTTAAAGTTAATTGTTAAATGAATTAATTAATGAGTTATTAAATTGATGTATGATTTTTAAGTCAAATAATGATTAACTATTTATTTAATTAGGATACTAAAGTGTAAAGCGAAGGATAGATGGCGCGTTGATTGGAAGTCCAACTTGAACGTTATAGCACGCGCGTAAGACATACACCCACATAACACGCACACTAACCTAACATGCATGTGTGTGAGCCCTATGCTATACAGAAGTTGAGCTTACAACCAATGCGCCATCTACATCTAGCTTTACACCGTAGCATCCTAATTAAAAATATATTGGAATAGAGTTATGTAAACATTGTTAAAATACAAATCATTTTAAGGAACAATTTATCTAAAAGTTTTTATATTTATTGTTAAGGATTGTGGGAGCAGATAAATGAGAACACAGACGAGTAAAATTCACTGATTTTGTTCATTGCTTAAGAATACTATATAATGCACGATGCAATAAATACTAACCTCGTATGAATTTTATAGGTACCCAGACGTAAATCGTTTTAGAACATAAAAAATAGAAAGTATATATAACTGTTTATAAAAATTTATAAAGGTCGGAGTTGAGACTATGTATAATATCTATAAACTGTTATAAATAATTATAAACAGTTATACATTTTTTTTTTAACTTTTCCTTTTCACCGCAAACAAGGAAATATTACATCGTGCAAAAAAATTTATAACTATTTATAACTGTTTTGAATTATAATTTACTTCGTATAACTATTTATAATTTTAATATCTTCTTTCAAATTCTGAGATATATATATATAAAATTTTTCATGTGCCCAAATTCCACGTATTGAAAAAATGATAATAACAGTTATAACATTTTTTTAGTGTCGATACTTCACAAATCGAAAAAATTGAAAAAAAAATTATAACTGTTAAAAATTTTTATGGACTAATAATTGCAGTTCATATTCGATAATAACTATTATAAAAGTCTCAATTTCGACCTTTATAAACTATTATAAATAGTTTTAAATAGTTTCTATCTATTATTTTCTTTCATAACTAGTTATATACAGTTATTCATACAAGAATATTTCCGCCTGAGTACTTTTCACAATCATATCGTTTTTTACGTAATTGTATTTTTTTTATGGTTATTGTTATTTTATGTTTTAAATGTTCAATTATTATACAGATAAGGGACAAAAATAATAATATTTGTTATGATTTATATTAGCATAGTTGACCAACCATTGACTACCCTGTTAAAAGAATGAGATTAAAGTCAATAAAAAAAATCTATTGCATTTGATGCTAAATCTTAATTCTGGAAAGTGCAATAGAAATATATATAATCTTTAGAATTCAATTCAAAACTATTAGATCTATGTTTATAAAAATATATCGAAAGAAATACATTTTCTTTGATTGTCTATTGATTTGAATAGGTACTCGTATTTAGTCAATTCAATATAATTGGTATCAATTGATTTTTATCATTTTATAGTATTAATCGAATTTAATATAACAAAATAGAATTAAGATTTAGCATTATAATATAATACATGTCAATTGATGCATGTCAATTAAGTTTAATAGAGATTTAACTAATTAAATGTAATTATTCATGTCTATAGATAGAATATTTTATCTAGTATCTAATTATTTTGTATAATTGTATTCTATAGATTATATTTGTTATTTAATGCTATGAAAAATTTAGAATTAAAATGTAGCATAAAAAACTATATAATTCTTTTCTATTGATTTTAATAGGGAAGGATACCGATTTTTAGTTGACAGAGTATTCTTGTAGATCGAGGTATAGTTTCTTTGTAAACTTTTGGAATTTTCACGATATCTTCAAAATGAAAGAAGTTATAGTTAAATCTTTAAAAAACGTTGTGACGTCACTCCGGTCGGAACCTTTGATATTTTAATGGTGTGACGTCACTCAAAGGATTTTTAATACATTGTAACTTTTGCAAATTAAGTTTTCTTTTTTAATTTCAAAAAGATATACACAAAAGATATACGTCGGCTTAGATTCTCTATCAAATGCACAATTAGTGCCAATCAAAAAATAAATTTTGTATTCTTTCCTATTGCCTTGTATGGGGCTTGTGAGTTTTTACGATCAATATGAGGCCAATTGAAAAAAGGTGGTTTCATAGAAAATACGTATATTATCAAAAAGTAATTGTACAGTTATAAGTAATAATTTGAATAATTTAAATAAAATAAAGAAATATTACACATGTAATTTGTACGATTTGTCGGAAATAGCATGAAACAATTTGTTTATGCTTACGATAAATTAATTCCGTTTGGAGTGAGATTAACAATATCTCAGCTGTTGCGGAATATTACTTTTAGAGAATAATACTTTTAGGAAAGTATACTTTTAGAGTATTATTATTTTAAAATTAGAACAGAAAGATATACGATAAGGATAGTTTTGCGCGAGCGTCCAAGCTATATAAACTCTTTTGTGAGATGCGCGTATGAACATGTACAAGGTAGAACTATATAGTAGTATACGAATTACTAAATATTTAAAAAATTAAAATATATGTAAATAGACAGCTATGTTTCATCATCAGAATGATCTGAGAGCAATAATGGGCCTAGTAAGTTATTTTCATCCAGATCACTCTAATATTTCTCATCGCTGTGTACAGACGAATAGTCGCCATCGTCATTTTCACGATGTACGGTTACTTCAGCATCTACTGAGTGTTGACGAGCAAAATCGCGTCTGTGTACCATTTTTTATTAATGTTAATTATTCTAATTCATGAAAACTTTCACAGTTTAAATACCAAATTGGGGACATCTTGAATTTTAAATTTAAAATTAATTTATTGTTCTAATAAATTAACATTTGAATTATTTGTAAAAAAAACCACTGACAATTGATTAGCATGTAGCTTCCTATAATTTCATAAATTGTTCCATGATAATTCGCACATGTACAGAATTGAATAAAAAGTTTGTTTGTTAAGTTCATTTGCGGCTTGTACGGATAAAGTGCATTTAAATCTATTCATTTTTTATACTCATAGTAATTGACTAAAGTCAATTAATAAAAAAGATATTCGCAAACTACACAATTCAATAACAAGTATGTTTATCAAAGTTAATTTAAGTTGATTCCCGCCTAATATGAATAAACTGCATTAAATTATATTGATTTCCTATACTTATAGGAATTGATTAAAATCAATTAATGAGAAAGGTATTTGCAACCGACAGAATTCAATAGAATGTGTGTTTATTAAAGTTTATTGAAGTTGATTCGCGGCTTATACGAATAAACTGTATTTAAATCTATTGACAGGCCCGGATTAAGGGGGGGCTAGGGTGGGCTATAGCCCCGGGCCTCGAGTCTTCAGGGGCCTCGCTCTCCCAGAATTCTGGTATCCCAAATATCTACAATAAATTGCTATAACTTTTTTTTAATGATTGTTTATTTAGTATTATGTGTTTATCAGATCAATGTGTATTCTTTATCATTTTACATTTTATACAAAATGTTAAATAACAAAACCATAAAGGCTAGTGTCTAGACCCAACAATCCCAAGCTTAATAATTTCAATTTGTAATTAACAAAATTTGAATAATAAAACAACCTTTAACCCTAAATTAAATTAATCTAAGCTATTTGCAATAAAATAAATTTGAAGAATGAAGTAGTAAATACTAAACTTTAATGGGATGCGTCCGAACTACTTTATTCACCGATAAATGTATTCGATTTTTTCGTTTATTTTTTCAAAAAATACACATCTTGATAATAATTCAAACGCTTCGCTCTTCATTTTCCATAAATAATACGATCCTGCATGTACATTTGATTGTAATGTGTATTTTCTTGAGAAAAACTAAAATTTCTATTATATTATCGGTAGATAAAGTAGGTCTGAAACACCCCCTTAAAACCCAACTTCCCAAGTTTAGCAATGTGAAATAATAAAGTTTAAGAGGATGCCGTATACCGACATTGCGGTTTTACGTTTTATTCGATGGATATATGAAATTTTTATTTTTCAAAAAATAGTTTAAATGATAAAATAGTTATCCCTAAGCTCAACCTTCACGCTTCTATTATTTTAACTTTTTACTTTAAAGTGTTTAATAATCAACTTGGGCCAGCTATGCTTACAGGCAGCTGTTTTATTATTTAAAACTTTTTTTATTGTAAAAAGTCTACCTTTTTACTTAAAAGGGTTATCAAAATTTGTTAAAATTAAATTTGGGTTGGGATATCAAATAAATATATTTTTTACGGATTTATTCACTTTAGAAACGTTGTTTTAAAATACTTACTGTTGTACATTCATTAGTACAACTAATAGAAAAACATATTTTTTTCTAATTGTCCATATAATCTCAACAATTTATGTATTTATGTTCCTTAGCGAGGTCGGCCATTGAAACGGAGTTATTAAGGTCACTAAATTTTGATAATTTAATAAAAGAGTTTGCTGAAGAGAAGTGCAGAAGAAAATCTATTAAATGAATTTAAGTAAACTGTTTGTACTGATTACAAATTTATAATATTTATTGTTTCAAAAATGTTTATAAAACTGGTTTATTTTAGAAATTTAACGACTAGTTATTAAATAAAAATGAAAAACTGCGTATTAAAAATAAATTATAAGAATTGATTATATAAAACTTTACATGTAGGACTTATTTAAAGTTTTAGTTATTTTTGTATCGTCCCCCCCCCCCCGAATCCTGCTAATAGGGCCTCCACCTGCACTATAGCCCCGGGCCTCAAAATCTTTAATCCGGCCCTGTCTATTGATTTCCCATACTCATAGGAATTGATTCAAGTCAATTCATAAATAAAGTTTTCACAACCTACAAAATTCAATAAAATTTTCCTTTATCAAACGTGATTAAAGTTAATTCAGGGTTTATACGAATAAGCTGTATTAAAATCTAATCACGTTTGGAATTCATAAAAATGAATTAATGTGGATAGAAGTTTTATAGTCAATTTATACATTGAATTAGATAAATTCAAATAGTATTGGAATATATTAAAATTCATTGAACTGTATTATCTAAATTGTAATTAAATACAATACGAAAAAAATTAACTATTCTGTCATAAAAGTCGATTTAAATATATAGAAATCAATACTAAATATAGGGATTGAACTAAATTGCAATTACAGTTTATTAATCACAATTCATTTTCAATTGACTTATTTTCTGGTAGTCAATTCAATCAATTAAAATAAATTTAATTCAATAGAATTTGAATTTTATTTAATTGACTTCAATCGCATATTTTTAGCAGGATAACCGTTGGTCAATATTGTCGTTATGTGTTGGCCAAAAAAATTGACCAATGATTAGCAGAGGGGCCATTTCGGTTGGGCAATTTTCTACCAGGATTATTATTTTAATCTTCAATTTTTTATTTTTTAATGTTTCGAATTATTTAAAGGAAATAACATTAATCAAATAATACTTATTTCTTTTATTATACATTAATTACCCGATTTTCTTTTGTAGTTGAAATCAGAACAATTTTGTCACGCGGATTTTACACTCAAAACTCTAATACTTTTCAGTAGCAGATAATATATACGTTTCTAAGTGTGCAAAGAAAATGAGACTGAAAATTCTACCTTAAATTATGTTGAAGATATAAACTGTAATGATCTAGAATACCATATTGCTGTAAGAGTGGTGCAGTTATTGATCAGCAAGCATCCAACAACTCAACTTATCCAAAATTTAGGTGGCTGATTCGATGCTACTTCGAAGAAGCCAACATGTCACTTAGATATAATCAATAGTATTTTCTATATTTACAAATATTATATTTTCTTTTATAATAGGATACCCACATATCATTCAATATTGCAGCAATATTACATGAGTATTACACACAATATTAAATATTTCTGTGATATATAGCAATAATATTGCAGTGATACACTCTAAACCCAAAAATGTAAAATCTGGAAGTAAAAAAATTAAAATGCAGCTTTTAATTCATGAAAAGTATTGATTTGAAGATTGTATTCTCTATGTGGTTTAATTTTATAATTTTACGCTTTTGACAAAGATTAAAACGTACATTTTTAACTTTGTAAAGTGTAAAAAGTTTTCGTATATCTTGAAAAGATTAATTTTATGAATTCACACTTTTAAAAAAGATTAAAATGTACATTTTAAACTTTGTAAAGTGTAAAAAGTTATCGCATCTCTTAAAAAGAGTAATTCCATCAATTCACACTTTTGACAAAGATTAAAATATACATTTTAAACTTTCTATAAAGTTTAAAAAAAACTTGCCAGTAATTACTAAAACACGGGTATTTCGATTTAAAATGGGCTTGCTTGTAAATAACAGTTTTGAGGTTATGGGGTTTATAGGTTAAAGCGTGGCCTGTTTGTCTATAAAAATTTGGAGGTTATGGGATATGGGATATTGAGGTGTAAGCTTGGCCTATCTGTGTGTGAGGCTTGGGTTGGGTTGGATTTAAGATTGGCTTAATCGTGTGTGTATAGCAGTTTTGAGGTTATAGGGTATTTGGGTTAAAGCCCGGTCGGTTCATGTATAAGAATTTCGAGGTTATGAGGTACTTCGATTTAAGATTGGTTTGTCTGTTTATAAGAGCTTTGAGGTTATAAGGTATTTAAGTTAAAGCTTGGCCTGTTTGTGTTTAAGAGTGTTAAGGTGTTTAGATTTAAATTTGGCCTGTAATGTATAAGAGTTTCGAGATTATGGAATAAGTAGATTTATAATTTGTCTGTTTCGATCTATAAATGTTTGCAGGTTATGGAGCATTCAGGATTGAAGCTGGATCTATCTAGGATTAGGATTAGGAAGCTGGATCTAAGCTAGGATCTATCTGCGTATACGTGTTTTGAGGTTATAGGGTATTCCACAAGTTCGGCCTGTCTGTGAATAAATGTATTGCGGTTATTGAGAATTTCGAGTTTAGCTTGATAAGATTTTTACCAGGGCGAGAGAAAAAGTATTCTTGGGTCATGACCTCGAACAAATATTTGTATTTTTGTACCTAGACATCTTCTCCGAAAGCTTTAAGCATCCTAGACAGCATACATATAGCTTGATTTTTTTCCTGTCACGAGATTTACGAGCGTAATCATCCACAAAAGTGTAAATAGATGATTTTAATCTTTCTGCAGAACCCACAAGTGTAAATTATTGGAATTAATCTTTTTAAGAAATACGATAATTTTTACACTTTATAGAAAGTTTAAAATGTACATTTTAATCTTTGTCAAAAGTGTGAATTGATGGAATCAATCTTTTAAGAGATGCGATAACTTTTTACACTTTACAAAGTTTAAAATGTACATTTTAATCTTTTTTAAAAGTGTGAATTCATAAAATTAATCTTTTCAAGATATACGAAAACTTTTTACACTTTACAAAGTTTAAAATGTACGTTTTAATCTTTGTCAAAAATGTAAAATTATAACATTAAACCACATAGAGAATACAATCTTCAAATCAATACTTTTCATGAATTAAAAGCTGCATTTTAATCTGTTTACTTCCAGATTTTACACTTTTGGGTTTAGAGTGCACTGTAGCAACATTTAATGTCCGCGACGTTTTCATCACAGGAATATTACGGGGAATATCAGCACAATATTTTCGTGACAATCAGGCAACATTTCAGTAAAACTACAGCAACATTATTATGGGTCTTTAGTTGTTGCGGTGAGAACGGGAAATATTGCAGGAATATTATTATCATTTCACAATAATAATGGAAATACTGGGTAATAATTGAGTGACATTCCAGTAATATTATTATTTTTTCGAAAGTATATATAGATTCCTTTTCATTTTTTATTATTCTTATTTCGCCGTAATGCTAGTACCATTATTAGTATTAGTAATATACATGTAATAAACGCCTATCAATATAATTCGCAGCAACTTCGGGATGACACACATTATCGTAATGTTTGAACCGTCCTCATATAGTAACTGAACAAGTAGTGGCAATCTTGAGAAAATTGATTTTCAAATAATGTGCAATGACAATAATCGGTTTCCCTCGATTTGTTTGTACGTAAACCTTGATTAAAAACATTAACGTTGTAACGTTTGTTAACATTCTTCTAAAGCAATTTCACACCACAAATCTCTTTATTATGTATATTATAATTGAAAGATTTAAGGGAAATTGTCACTATCGAATCCTTCATTGCCTGGACTATTTTGAAAATCTTTTTGTACAATTAATAATTAAATTTCTTGAAAATTTAATTGAAGATTCCTGGTGCAAACAATGTTTTAAAAGTAAAAAATCGTAATTCGAAACTTTGATTAATTTATAGGTTTTATAATATAAATTTCACTCCAACCTAGTGTGAAAGTTAGAGTGAATACTCTAGAGTTAGTAACACTGTAATTTAAAGTGGTAAAATTCACTTATTAGACTGGAGTGACCAAATTCATTCTTTTAGACTGAAAATTCACTCTTTTGGAATGGAACCGTCGTTCACTCTATATTTAGAGCGAAAATTTCACTAAAAAAAATTTAGAGAGTGAGATTGTGATTAAATAACATAATGTAATATATGATTAAATTTACTTCTAAGAATGAAATGAGTTTGAATATCGAAATCAGTTTTTACCGCCTTTGATTTCTATTAGAATAAGAGTATTATGGAATATATGCAAAAATGATAATCGTTTGATTATTATCCAACTTTTAAATTTTACTCTTAATATTGTTCGCGCAGACGGCAGAATTTATTGCAGTTTTCCAATTTCCAATCAACGTAAACAATATTCTACAATAAGTTAAATTCAAGGTCTTTATTTTTTCCTTTTTATGTTAAATTAAAGTACAACTTAAAACCTTATTTTGAATATTCGCATTTTATTTAGAATATTGTTTACGTTGATTCACAATATGGTAAACTATATAAGAAGAAATTTACTGGGGGCTGAGGGGGGGGGGGGGGGTTGATACGGTGGCGGCGATAATATAATTTTATTAATATAGAGAGTTATACCACATAAAACAAATAATAAAAACAGTTCTGTGGTGAGAAGGTATACCAACTTAAGTCCATTTTTTTAAATATCCAGATATTAAGGTTTGAGTTTTGCAAATGCCGTTTAAACATATGTAAAGAAAAACATAAATTATGAACAAAGGAAAGTAATACATGAATATTTGCAACTTTTAACTTTTTTATCGGAAAATTGACATACATAGTGAAGTCACAGAGTTAATGTACATATAAACAAATGATTTTGATTTTTCAAATTAAAATTTTATATGTAAATTGTTAATAAGTTAAAAGTACCTGTTTTTTTTAAGTGATGCCCAAGTATTAAATTTTTATTTTATTTTCCTCAACTTAGAAAAATGCAAATAGTAATAATACGTTGAAATGCAATTTTGTAAGCTTAGAGAAATTAGTTCTAGCTTCTATTAACCTAGAATCACATTTAAAATGTATACGTATAATTAGTTAGTAGATTTTGAGCTGAATATGATGTTTTCAATTGTTTAAATTCGATGAATAATCGACTTAATCGTTAAAATTCGATGAATAATCGAATTAATCGTTAAAATTCGATGAATAATCGAATTAATCGTTCAAATTCGATGAATAATCGAATTAATCGTTAAAATTCGATGAATAATCGAATTAATCGTTAAAATCGATTAGAAAAGGGTTTCTTTTGTGGTTAGGAATTCCTACTTTCACTTTTGTAGATCTAAAACATCCTAGAAATATATGCTTACAAGCAAGTAGATGTGTGAGGACTCGCTTATTCGCGCCCTCGCGCCTCGCTCAACCGCTAGGCGGCTGCCAGTCCCTACACACTTAACATAGCTATTACTCCAGCTTTCCCGCAAGCGTACGGAAATCTCTATCAGCGGTATATAAGCCCGAATGCAAACCCCTCCCAGAGCGTCTAAGGCAGGGTTCGTCTATATCGCCTTACTGATGAGTCCAGTAGACGAACCCGGGACGAAACGTGGAGACAGAAGACTTTGTGCTTCTTTTTGAGACATCCATAGTGGTGACCCCGACTAAAAAGAAAAAACGCATTCTTTTCCTGTGTCTTTCCTACATGAGTCCTGCCCCGTATGTCGCAGCCTCAGCCTCCATACGCACGCGGCACAACGACTCATTCACACATTGTAGACGAGAGTAAAAACACAGGCTATATAGCCTCTACTCGCGCCTACATACGACACACACATACTCTTACACGCTCTGAGCTCAGCCTCCTCGAGTCACCTACACTCGGAGCTGCGGTCTCATTCGAGTCCAGAGTTTTTCAGATGCACACACAAATACAACATATACATATTCGCTCGTCCCACAATACACATGACTTAATATCTCTATCGCTCCATTCCTCTCGGATTTTCTTCCCGGAATGTTTCTCGGAGGGGAGTGCTGTGGGGACTCGCTTATTCGCGCCCTCGCGCCCCGCTCAACCGCTAGGCGGCTGCCAGTCCCTACACACTTAACATAGCTATTACTCCCGCTTTCCCGCAAGCGCACGGAAATCTCTATCAGCGGTATATAAGCCCGAATGCAAACCCCTTCCTAAGGCAGGGTTCGTCTATATCGCCTTACTGGTGAGTCCAGTAGACGAACCCGGGACGAAACGTGGAGACAGAAGACTTTGTGCTTCTTTTTGAGACCTCCATAGATGAATGTATGCACAGAATAGTATTATTAACCTCCAAAACTACGAAGTGAACCTCATTTATCAGTAAAACTAGCTGAAAAGGAGGTTTCTTTGAGGTTCGAAATCTCTATATCGTGGATTTTGACTTTCTGGACACGTCATGTACAATGAAGAAAACGTGATAAAACGAATGAAAATCAAGAAAAAATTGTTTTTCTATTCTTTTAGATTAGGACCACCACTTGAATAAATCTGAAAAAATGCATGCTGATAGGTAATGACTGCGATATACATGAAATTTTCTTTTTCAGTGAGTTAATAAAAATACAGCGTTCTACATCGATTATTTAAAATTTAAAACACAATCTTGATGTTATGTTTGAACATACTAATTTATAGACTTTTTTTATTAATTATATGTAAAAAAAACAAATTTTTAGTGCAAGGTTTATTTCGATATCTCTTGGCGTACCAGAGAAATAAATAAAATACGATAAAACACACTTTTGAGGTTATGTCACAAAGGAAGAGGGCTGAGGTACACAAAAAATTTCAAATTTTTGTTTTCCTATACAAATAAAGTTACTGCACCCAAAAACTCCAAATCGTATAAAGCACTTTTAACATTGTAAATCGGCTAGAGCCTTTGAGGATTTTCAGCTCGTTGGGTAGTTTTCCATGCATGTTTCGTCAATAATTTTGATTATTCATAACTTTGAATAAGAATAATATTTTTATATGAAACAAAGTTCAAATTAAAGCTCTTTTGGTTAACTTTTATTTTATTACATTATTTCTCTAGCAAAAAAATTTGCAGAGATATGATTCAAAGTAGAAGTACCATTTTCACTAAAATAACACGTATTTTGATTACGAAAGGTCACATCGTCGAGCCAAATGAAGAAGGTACTACATCGAGCTGAAGTTCGAAAAGGTACTACGTCGGGCTCGGGTTCGAAAAAGTACTACGTCGATCTCGGCTACAAAAGGGTACTACGTCGCACAGTGGGAACAAATAATTTTTTTGTGTTAAAATCGTAGAACTCTAAGTAGAAATAAGATAGAGTAAAATTTTTTTTCTGCACAAAGCTGAATATGACTAGAATATAGGAAAACTATTCCCGATGTCATATTAAAATGACATAACCTCAAAAAAATTGCATAAACATGTGCACTTTCTAAAAAAATGTAGTAAAACATCTACACTACTTAGAAAAATCGAGTCCCATTAGTGTGACACATCTTTCTTATGTACTTTTTTAGGCTGAACACGATCCAGTTATTTAAATTGGCTCAGAGCCCATAGATTTACAGAAAAAAACGAGTGAAGCCGTTAAAATGCGTATTTTCGCAGGTTAAGTAATTAATCAGCTCTTTTGCTCGAAATCAATGGGTTTTGGCCCAATTTTAACAGCAAATTCGTTTACAGCGTAAAAAAATACATTAGTAATGACATACTGATAGAATTCGATTTTTAATTGGTCCAGAACTCACAGGTTTTTAGAAAAAGACGATTTAAGCCCGTAAAATACGTATTCTCGAAGGTTACATGATTAAACAGCTTTTTTGCTCGAAATCAATGGGTTTTGGACCAATTTTAACAGAAAATTCGTGTATATATATATATATATATATATATATATATATATATATATATATATATATATATATATATATATATATATATATATATACACTCGAATATATATATATATATATATATATATATACACTCGAATATATATATATATATATATATATATATATATATATATATATATATATACACTCCGCAACAAAATTAACGCAACATCTAATTCCGACTAAAAAAGGGCGCAAATTCGAAGATCGATATCTCAGATAAAAAATGTCGTAAGAGGGTCAATTTTTTTAAATTAAAGCTTGAAGTCTCTACTTTAAGATGGTGGAATTCTATTTTCGATTTGACGCAACCGCTACTTACGTGACCTTGACATTCAAGGTCATTTTTTAAAGCTCAAAAATCATAAACTTTTGCAGTGCGCCCACGTGTGAATTAAATTACTATTGTTTATACGATTGTTACCATTTTTACATTTGTTAATACTAATTGGTAAAAGGGAAGTGTTTTCTATATTGGGGAGCACGGTAATTCGATGGTTTTCAATTTTATTTAGTATTAGTTGATTATTATATTGAATATTCTCTACGTTATTCTCAATTCTTAATAGCAGTTTCACGTTTAGTATTAATGGTTTCTTTTGATATTATTTTTTCGATATTCTTTATTATTACGATATTGTCACTTTCAATTCTATTAATTTTCCCGGTTATGGTTTTAAGTTCATTTTCAAATGGATTTATTGTTAAATTTCCAATTATGGTTTGCGGCTCAAGGTTATTCTGCTGTAAGTTTTCTATTTTTTCTAATAGCATATGGTAATCTATCTCGACTTTATTCAACAAATTATTTGTTGTGACTTTACTATGATGCAATAATTTATTATTAATTTTTAAATTATCAATTTCTTGGCAAAGCACTTGCATTTCTTCTTTCATCTCCTTCAGCTGGGAGTGTTGTTTTGACAGATTTTTCTCAACTTTCTGCAGTTTGTATTCAATTGAGAGTGCTACAGTGTGTATTGCTGGTAACGAATTTAGCCTATTAACAATTGCTTCCAATCTGCCTTCAAGAGAAGTGCAATGTCTAGCAAGTGCATTGTCAATATTTTTTTATGTAGAATTGGCGTACTCCACCAGGCAGGAGACCGTTGTCCCCTTTTTAAAGGCAGTGCTGTCTAACATTCGTATAACCGACGCATTCACATCGTTAACGCTGCTGTTGTTTCTTGAAAGAAATGACTGCAATGTGTCGTTTGCATGGATTGTTTCCACACTCCTGGCCATGACGTCGCTCGGGTATTCCCCGCCGTGTTCAGCTCCCATGTTGGAAATAGGCGGGCTAAGTGACGTCACGGGAGACTGTGCGGCCACTCGGAGCTGGCTGCTGGTGGGGGAGGGGCGTAGCTTACCCTGGCAACGGAGAAAGTGAGGAGTCAGTGGGCGCGGCCATGATGATGGTGGCGACGAAGATGAGCCGTTCTGCGAGGGAAAGGTAACGCTGTTGTGGCTAGGATGCAGCAGGTGTCGCTTCGGTAACCGCGTAATTGCAGTGCGAGTCGGCAGGTGTCGCCCTGGTAGTAGTGGCGCTGCGTATAGAGTGCCCTGATAGAGGTGGAACCTCTAAGTCGATGTTTCCTCTTGCTTGGCTTCCGCCACTTTGCCGTTTTCACCTCACTTAACCTCAAAAACTGTCCGGGTGTTGTTGCCACTTAGAGAGCCGTGCAGATTAACCTATGGAAGCTGTGTTTTATCGTTACAGCGATAACTTGCATGCACTATTGTGCAAGTACTACAACAGACTGGCTTACAGACACAGGAGGCGGCAGAGTGGGGCGTAAGTGCAGGAGCCAAAACGCTAGCAGGTGCACCTAGCAGGATAGCAGACGACGAGAGAGAGATTGATTGATTGATTGATCTTTATTCCGCCTTGGGGTAGAATCCCGTCTGGCGCAAAGAAAATACAAAGTTATAATTGAATTAAATTTACATAGCATAAATGTACATATAAATTAACATGTAAGTTTAATTTTAATTGCAAGTGTAAATTCGCCTAATATTAATTACAATTCAAGAATTAATAGTATCGAATGAATAGATTCTAACTAAATTCTAAGTTCTAAGTTGTACAGCTAACGCAACATATGTAATAAAATATAATATAATATAATAACTAACTAAACGGATAAGCCCTCATTTTGAATCCTTTTTTCCCAGTCTATACGATCACGCGTAAAGAGAGCATCTCGCAGGAAGGTTTTGAAAGTCCCAAGGGCCGATGAAGAAAAATCTACAACACATAACGAATTCAGCAACGCGGACGTTCTTATATGAAATGCCTGATTGAGGGATTCCGTACGAGGGGCAGGATAAAGAAGAACTTGAGGGGGATTTCTAGCTGACCGACGCATAGTTGCATCAATATTGAGTCTTGAAAAACAACTGGCAAGATAAGAAGGACGTCCGTGGCTAATGACAACATAGGCTAGTGCGGCAGTAAAATATTCACGTCTACGTGCTGCTGACAACCAGCCTAATTCTAGACTAAAAGGTGTAACATGAGCACGAAAGGGAATATTGGCAAAAACAAATCGAACGCACGCATTTTGGGCACGTTGAATTTTCAGGGATCGGGTGGAGTCAAGATCACTGTATACGACTGAAGCATAATCAAGCTGTGGAAATATAAGACTTTCCACCAAGTTTTTCCTTAGTTTCAACGTTAGGGCATGTCTGTAGAGTTTTAAAACAAATAAGGTGCCATAGACTTCTCGTGCTACATGCTTAGTATGTAGCTGCCACTCGAGAGTAGGGGTGAGCCACACACCAAGGTTACGGACCTCGGAAACATATGGAAGCGCATGGCCATCAATTATAACTTCAGGAAGGTTTGCTATGTCGATTTGCGAAATGTAAGCAAGACTTCCAAGAATCATGATTTTTGTTTTAGCTAAGTTTAGACCTAGACCATTTGCCAAGTGGCGACAGCTTGAGCATCTCTCGTGATTTCAGCTATACCTTGAAGGAGATTAGATGGATAGCAGTGATGATAGATCTGGAGGGGAGAGGGCAGATTGGAACCCGTGATGTGCATGCCACGAAGTTGACGCCATTTAGACTTCACATCTGGAGCTTCGTTAAGTCGGTTAGCCAAAAACTCATTTTTTGCTGTATCGAGAGAATTGCTGACTAGAGATCTAAGGGATTTAAAGCGAACATAGTCCGACGTGAGATTCGAGGAATGTGCAGTCTTATAAGCAGAATCACGTTGTTTCATTAGAGCACGTAGCGCAGGTGAAATCCACGGTTTTCTTTTAGACGATAATATAATAGTCCGAAGTGGCGCGGCCGGATCATATGCAGCGATAAGAGCCTTTGTTATTCGATTTTCCGATTCGTCAACTATGGGTAAACAGGGTCCAAGTACCAAGCCCGAATTGAGTGTAGTAGCAATGAACGAGCCTGAAGGAGGGAGATTTGATGGAAGTGAGAGATAAGCAAAGTTGCTCTTGATGCTGTTCGCAAGTAGCTCGGGGTCAATTTTGTTTAAGCTGCGCGTGATAATTGTTTTCTTCCATGGTGGCAATATTGCGTAGCGAAGTTTAGCTTCAATCAGGTCGTGCCCCGCAATAAAAGGAGCATCAGACTTACTGTATGTAAGCACAGATGCACTATCCTTCACAATGATGAGGTCGAGCCAAGTATGAGAAGTTGGATCACGCCAAAGAATATGGTGCGTAGGCTCGGAAGGCACCAGATGGAGCGAGTGGGATTCAATAAGTTCACGTAGGCGAGTAGAAGCTGCATTAAAAATACACATGTTAATGTTAAAATCGCCAGTTATAATGACGTTCGAGTAATGAGGAAGATAAGGTGCCAAACAGTTAAAAAAATGAGTAGGATATGCTGCAGAGGGTCGGCGATAAACAACAGCAAATAAAGTTTTAATAAATGCATTTATTACTTCAATTATCAAAAATTCCGGAGTATTATCAAATAACGGCTTTGATTGCGCTAAAATTTTTACAGCAAAAACATCGCGAACATAAATGCCAACACCACCACCCTCCTTACCCTCTCTATCAACTCTCAAAAACGAGTAATCCTCAATGGTTAACGGCGCATCGGGCTCATTGGGTGCAAGAAAAGTTTCGGTAACAGCTAAAATGTCAAAGTATTGACCTGTGCAACGTTCCTCGATCAAAGTAAAATGCTGATGCGTTGCAAGTCTATTTACGTTTATGTGGCCAATAACAAGAGAGTCTACGCGCTTCGAGGTGAGACTCCGAGACGATGATATCAATCCGCGATCTGTCGAGGCTGAAGAGCATGAGGTCCTCCGCTGAGTGGATAGGAATAGGGGGTGCATCTCGAGTTTCTCGCATGCACACAACGAGGTTTTTTATAACCGGGCGTGCGTAATTAAGACTCTTATAGGCAGCAAGTGCCTTACGCCATAGAAGATATACGGGCTTGGGCCATATGGGATTAATATATACTTTCCTTTTACCCCCTGCACCAAAAATAGTTTGCGCATCTAGCGCGTCTAAGCAGCCTGTCTTTTTAAGAACATTATCTCGAATTGTCGTCGTAAATGAGCATGTCGACACTGAGCTATTTGACGTGTCCATTTCATCACTGGGGGCAAATATTGTAGGGGGAGTATGCTGCATTTCATGCTGTGAGGTAGATGCTGCACCATTCGGAGCAGTGGTAGGAGCTGACGCGCGTTTAGGTACCCAGGGTCGTATTTCTAATACGTGGGATAGTAGACCAGAAAAACCTATAACTGCAAGCACGCGATCAGCTAATTGCGGTAATGTCAAATCGGAGACTGCTGGGGCACCGGAGACAACAACTTCACACTGATCTTCCAGAGTAATGGAATGTGAAAGGGAAGTTATCTCTGATCTTAACGCGTCATAATCAGCGCGATGCTCAATTTCAATACGCTCGAGTTTAGTCTCTAGGGCTGTAAGACGGCCCGACACAGCTAAAAATGATGCTTCATGCTTTGCGTGCGAGCTTGCAGTCGAATGCTTATGCTCACGAAACTCATGCATATATTTTACAAACCACGCGGGAGCATCGGGGTAATCATCAGCCATGCTGAGAGTCGCGTTTGTTGAAGTAGCAGAAACTTCGCCGTCACAGGCAGATAAACTCGACAAATCGTGTGTAATCACGGGAGTTGCGGCCACAGCACAGTGCTGTTTATAAGAAGGCGAGAGAAATGTTGACAGTGGTGAGAGAGCTGCGCGTTTAAATGAGTGTTGGCCAGCAACAGCCGTGTCAACTGCCGAATCAGCTGATGAGCGTGCGTGCAAGTTAGGTGTGCGAGGGGCGACTGTTTTCACGAGTTGCTCGTAATTAGACTCTTTGGTAGATAATAAGGTCGAGCACAAAGAAGTAGACTGTAATTGAATAGGCGCGCAGCAGATGAAACTAGTCGGAGAAGTGAACCAAGCGGTATCGCAACACTCAATGTGATATAAGCGTTTACACAAAAGACACTGTACAGACGAATCACGGGAACGGCTGATCGGCTGGTTACACGTTACGCACGCGGATCTTTGCATTCTCGAGCATTTCACGAATAATGTGCTTGTAAATTTACATGTAGTTCTCTATAGGCGAGCGAGTGAACATAAGTACTGACTCGATCGGCCACTATTATTCTAAGAAATGACGCAATCTATTCGTAGAATCGCGAACTAGGTGTTTACGCATCGGCAAGTTTCACGACTTAACAAATACACAATTTGCACTCTCACGATGGTAGCCGGGCATGTGCAAAACGAATACAAAGGCTACACTCTACAAAATAAAATGAACTATTTATTTAAACATAGGTACAAATTTAAAGAGACAAGTCACGCTTAACAAAACGCTCACTTATGCCAACAACCATAAAAAACACTTAGGCTCGCACGCACAAGCAAGGAGACTTTATAATATAATTATGTACTGGCGGTTATACGCGTAACAGACACAGCACCTTACACGTCACTAAATAGTAGATGATGGTGTAGTTGAGAGCGCAGCAATTACGGATCGATGAAGCTTGCCAAGACGATGATAGTCAGTGCGACGGTCAGGCGAAGTTTCGGAGACGATGGCAGAATGACAGCCGGTGAGAAGAAACCAAGAAAGTCGGCAAGCACCAGCCAAAAAGTCGACTTCCCGACTCAGGGATCCGAATCACGCAGCGAATGTCTAAAAAACAGGATGGCCAGCACAAGTCGAACCGTCCAAAAAGTCTCTCCTCTCAGAGAGAAGTTCGCAGTGTGAGAAAAACAGGCAAATTTGCGGAGCCGTTGATAGCGCGTCAGCTGTACTCACCAGAGAGAGAGAGAGAGAGAGAGAGAGAGAGATAGAGAGAGAGAGAGAGAGAGAGAGAGAGATAGAGAGAGAGAGAGAGAGAGAGAGAGAGGTAGAGAACAGCAGCGAGCTCATCATCGGGGCTCCCGTATGTTATAGCGCTTATAAAAGTAAGTTTTCATATTGTACTCGCGACGTAGAGAATGAAGTTCGGTATAACCCCGCGCGCAGCATAAGCGTGCTCGAGGACTCGCGTCCGTCCCGCGCTTGTATAAAACTTAATAGGTAATATACGTCAGTTTTGTTAGTAACTGAGTCTCTCGTGATCCTTATCCTTATCCCCCGGTTTCGCGGGAAACGACCCTGGAACCAGGCTAGCCGGCTGCACGTAGCCGTCGTACAAAAGGTACGAGCGGCTGAAGCGAGATACTCGCAGTTATCAGGTAAGCTAAAGGTCGAGCAGCACGCCAAAGAGACGCGAGCTAACCTACATTGTTACTATTATTATTAACATTTGGCCCATTAAATAATCCTCCTGTTATAATATATATGTATATATATATATATATATATATATATATATATATATATATATATGTATAGCTCCTATGTTGGAAATAGGCGGGCTAAGTGACGTCACGGGAGACTGTGCGGCCGATATATATATATATATATATATATATATATATATATATATATATATATATCGGCCGCACAGTCTCCCGTGACGTCACTTAGCCCGCCTATTTCCAACATAGGAGCTGAACACAGCGGGGAATACCCGAGCGACGTCATGGCCAGGAGTGTGGAAACAATCCATGCAAACGACACACCGCAGTCATTTCTTTCAAGGAACAACAGCAGCGTTAACGATGTGAATGCGTCGGTTATACGAATGTTAGACAGCACTGCCTTTAAAAAGGGGACAACGGTCTCCTGCCTGGTGGAGTACGCCAATTCTACATAAAAAAATATTGACAATGCACTTGCTAGACATTGCACTTCTCTTGAAGGCAGATTGGAAGCAATTGTTAATAGGCTAAATTCGTTACCAGCAATACACACTGTAGCACTCTCAATTGAATACAAACTGCAGAAAGTTGAGAAAAATCTGTCAAATCAACACTCCCAGCTGAAGGAGATGAAAGAAGAAAAGCAAGTGCTTTGCCAAGAAATTGATAATTTAAAAATTAATAATAAATTAATGCATCATAGTAAAGTCACAACAAATAATTTGTTGAATAAAGTCGAGATAGATTACCATATGCTATTAGAAAAAATAGAAAACTTACAGCAGAATAACCTTGAGCCGCAAACCATAATTGGAAATTTAACAATAAATCCATTTGAAAATGAACTTAAAACCATAACCGGGAAAATTAATACTATTGAAAGTGACAATATCGTAATAATAAAGAATATCGAAAAAATAATAGCAAAAGAAACCATTAACACTAAACATGAAACTGCTATTAATAGAATTGAGAATAACGTAGAGAATATTCAATATAATAATCAACTAATACTAAATAAAATTAAAAAACCATCGAATTACCGTGCTCCCCAATATAGAAAACACTTCCCTTTTACCAATTTGTATTAACAAATGTAAAAATGGTAACAATCGTATAAACAATAGTAATTTAAGTGACAACCGTAGCAATATAGTCGATAACATTGACGACAATAACAACAATAATGACGACTACAACTCAGTTGTACAGAATAAAAAATTTTCTAGTCACATTAATAATAATATTGACAATAATGGTGCTGTAGCATCACCTGCACGAGGTACACGGGTAAAAAGGGTTGGTGGAAGGGCAATGCACCGTAACAATAGTAAAAGCACTACTACGGAGTTAATAATTTCTCATATATTTGACGGTAATGTCTCCAAGCGTGTAGACGTTGCACACGCACTACTGTGCCGTGTCCTCCCATCAACACAGAAATCTGAAATAATAATCGCACGCCTGCTTCGGTCAGAGGAGCCGATTGCTGCGGCAGCAGCAGATGTAAACAGCGAACGCAGACGGTAACCGTGGGTTGTTACCCTGTCCAGCAGTGTGTTAGGTGAAAAAAATTATGCGAGCAAAAAAAACTTATTACAGGCTTTCATGCTAGAGACGTCGACACTGCGGCTTTTGACCAGGACACAAGGTATGGGATTATCAATGGGAAATTTTTTATTAATGAACTTTTAACACAGGACTCTTTCATTAAATATAGAAGTCTCAAGGCCCTTGTGACGAGACTTAATTTTAAATACGTTTGGCATAGAGGGAACCGTTTCCTGGTGAAGAGGCATGATGGCCACGTCTCTCATTAATTTTCGTCAGCGACAGATCTCTAAGCAATAGTAGCATCATATGCTACTACTCAACCTGCACCAACTATAGAACAGGAAACAAAAAATCTTGAAATGTGAATGTAATGGACAAGACTGTTATTCCGTCTACAGTTCAAAAGGAGACTGTCGTAAAAAATTGACTATCCACAGTTACTGCTGGGGGGGGGGGGGGGGGTCGCTGTTGGGGACTGAGAGTAGGTTTTGTCAATGTTACCTCTCTTACGGGGCACCTTGGCATGATTAAACAACATCTTTCAGCTGGTCCTACCTACCATCTCTTTCGAGTTGCTGAGTCGCACCTTGACCCTACTGTTGGGAGTGATCGCATTCAGATCGACGACTACTGACTTATTAGACTAGATCGCAACAAACTCGGGGGTGGGCTGGTCCTGTAAATTCATAACTCATTTAAGGCCAATTTAATATGCAGTTCTCCAACTGCACAGGCGGGCGGGTCATTTATACCTGAATACATAATGTGCAGTGTTCAACAGCGCAACCTTCCCCCGTCTTTGTTGCTTTGATATACAGACCACCACACGTACCGTTTTAGCAGGGCTCCGACTTAACAGACAAACTCACTACTCATACGCAAGATTTTAGTCATAAAATTGTAATGGGAGATCTGAATGCAAACCTACTCGGAACGTCAGCCGATGCAAGATTTTTCAGGCGGTTGGCTGATGATCTCAACCTTCAATTAGTTGATCATGGTACGACTCATCATCTCACAGATTCTCACACATGGATTTGATGTGATACTGACAGATAACAATGACGTTGTACTGAGCAGCGGCAAACAGTCGGCGCCCTTTCCCAGTATTCATAACATCATAGAGGTCGAATCTTTTAGTTACAGGTATTTTAGTAAGACGACCTCCTGTCTCGCCTAGCTGACTGTGATTGGTCACCGCTTGATGGTCCTGCGGCGGGTGTTGACAGTCAATTAGAGTGCCTCAGCGTCAACGTCATGGCTGTGATAGATAAAATTGCGCCCTTAAAAGAATTTACACCGAAAAAGAAAATGAATCGTCCATGGGTTGATGCTGAACTGACATATTTATACAAAAAAAGTGACTCTGTACGAATACGTTACGCCCGGACCAAAGTCGACATACTGTGGCGGGAGTATCAGAGCCTTGCAGCACAAGCTGAATTACGAACTAAGGATACACGAGAAAGTTTTTTGCGAAATAGAATATTCGAAGCTATTGATAACAAGAAAGACATCTGGAAAGAGCTCAAGGCTCTGGGTCTTCTGCCAAAAACAAGAGAGGAGCTTCATGCTTTCTCGGCGGAAGAGCTCAATGCCCACTTTGCAGGGGTGTCGACTCACAAAGTGAAAGTGATAAAGAACTCGACAACGTCTTGATCACTGCCAGTGATGACAGCTATGTTTTTCGAGAAGTTAGCTTCTCAGACATGGTCCTGGCTGTTGCCCATTTCTCGTCACAGGATAAAGGAGAAGACGGCATCCCCGAAAGTATAGTGGCTAAGGCTCTTCCGTTTGTAGGAGATCACATTGTTAAAATCTTCAACTCCTCGTTGTCCAGTGGCATTTTTCCGGGAACTTGGAAGGGAGCTCAATTGGCGACTTTGAAGAAGAAGCCTGTCCCATACACGGTGTCAGACTTTCGGCCAATTGCTCTGCTGAGTTTCCTTTCCAAAGTCGTGGAAAAAATAGTATAGACCAAATAACTGACTTTTTACGGGAAAACAACACTTTAGACCCGATGCAGACTGGTTTTCGACAGCATCACAGCTGGCATGTGCACTGGTACTGCCTCACTTAGACTACTGCTCAGCGGTTCTTCTTGACGTGCCAGGGAGCTTCAGAGACGATTACAACGTTTACAGAATTCATGTGTGAGCTACATATGTGGTGTTAAGCGTGATGAGCGAATTACCTGCGCGTTGGAATTTACAAGTTACACATAAGGTGCATTTCATAAGTACATGTCATATTTAGCTTTAAGCAATTTTAAATATATGGGTATAAAATATCTTAAATAATTTACCACCATTTTACATACGAGCAAAAGGAACATTTTGCAGAAATAATTTTTTTTTGTTCTTGATTTCCCAGAGAAGCATTCATCTATTATAACTGATGGTTTATTTAAACGGGGGCGAATATTAATTAACAATTTTGGCCTAAGTTCAGCGTATCCTACCTCACGCAGTCAACTCATCGATAATGCGCTAATGCAGGTGCATACGGTTCTTCGTCGTCAGACATGTGATCGGCTCGGCGAGCGTGGCGAAATTACTAAAGAATTTCCTATGGTTCAGGTTCTTAGGCGCCGGATATTCCAATATAGGCGGTACCTTCCCGAGGTCGGGCTTAGATCCGTCGTGGTTAACCAGGACGCCGAGGTATTTAACTTCTTCTCAGCAGAAGCACTCTTCTCCCGGTTAAGGGTTAAACCCGCCGCTTTAAGACGCTATAACACGAGCTTTCAGATCTTGAGATGTTGTTTAAACGTCGCAGTGATATGAGTATGCATACGGTGGCAAATCAGCACTGATAATCTCGTCGATAATGCGCTGGAACGTTGCTCCAGCTTAGACTAAACCACACGATACACGTTTGAACATAATCAATCCCAAACCCGGGAATGTGAACACCGTCAATGGCCGTCAGCGTTGTTATATATCGCGCTTTCTCCAATTTGCGCTATATATCGTCCATATTTGGTAATGGATATGCTCCAGGCTTGGACACTGCGTTGACCTTCTGATAATCCACGCAAAATCCGTAACTGCCGTTGGGCTTGCGCACCATTACCACAGGGCTAGACCATCCGCTAGTGGGCGTGGGTTCAATTATACCCGCTGCAAGCATTTCTCGCACTTGCTTGCGCTTTTCTGCCGTGAATTTCTTCGACACGGGGATGTACTTCTGCTTAATAGGTCGCGTACTCCCTACGTGTATCCCATGTTCTATGCGTCGGCTGCACCCTATAGCGCCTAACACTTGTGGTAGGATTTGGGCCATGAGCGCATTCTCGTCCGCCTGTTCTTCCTCGATTACATGCGCGAGATCTATGGCGGAGATCACCACTTGTACCGGGCTCACCACATCCAGTGCCACAATAACTTTCGTCTCTTTGATGAAGAGCGCATCATCTTGGGCATCGTGTACTGCGCTGAACAGCTGCATACAATTTCTTCCAATATAGTACTCGCCATCCAAATTAGGCAGAATTGCCACTCGCACATCTTTCTGTACGCCCTCTCCCCCCCCCCCCCCCCGCCGGCGAAATTCGTAAGCAGATGTAGCCTACGATTGGCGTGTAATGACCGTCTGCTACCCGAGCACCCCGGTGATAACTCGGTTGGATCTGCGTGCCAGCGGTTTGCAGTCCGATCGCTCCTACGACCGTGCGTGCTTCGCCTGAGTCATATAAAGCGCGTATTTTGTCGTACCGACGTTAACTTGAAGCCACCAATGACGCTAATCGTCGTTAGGGTCGATCTGCAGGGTTGTGGCCGCAACGCATGACCCACTGGCGGTTATGTGATATCCCTCGAGCTGCTTACTGCCTCCTCTGGCGGTGTGCGCACTGTTGCTCTGGCTGGGCTTTCTCCCGCTTCACATTTGACTTTTGAATCGAATGGCAGTATTGGTGCGACACTGGAGGCTCCTCTCTCGCCGCTCGCGATCAATTGTTAGCACATTGCCGCATATGCGGATGTAGAGGTTATCTGCACCGGTCCTGCTATAGGCGGCATAGTCATTCATGGTGATGTAGTGATGACAGTGCCTGCTGTAGAACTCTCGTCTCTCTGAGTCGACATGACCAAGCGAGGTGCCGCGGGACTTTTTCTCTCCACGTTCGCGTTCTTGGAAGCCATTATTGGAGAAGCAGAGGTGATAGTGACCTCAGCTACTGTTCCCTGTCTGCTTTTCCCGCTCGATTGTGACAGTGCTAAGCTTGATGCTTGGAATCTCCACACATGAAGCAGCGCACCTCCCAACTCGAGTTCGTAGTCTGCTGGCTCAGCTGAGGCTTTTCTGCAGCTTTGTTTATCGTGAACTTCTTTTTTCTAAGGTTTCGCTCCCTAAGAGGTCGCTACACCTGGTGGTGTCGCAGTTGTCTGCTCACGTGGGGGCGAATATTAATTAACAGTATTCGTCCGAGTTCAGCGTATCCTCACAGCGTCAACTCAGTCGCGGTTTCACTACCAGCGAACCGCACTATCCGCTAATACAGGTGCTTACCTGCTTCTGCCAGCGCGCTGCTTCCCCGGTGATTACGTGTGCCCAGCTAAGCTCAGTCTCCCAGGCTCCTACTCGGCTAGGTTGTAAGATGAAAAAAGGAATCATGAGGATGAGCAGCATGCAAAGTGAATACGTATATTATTAGCACATGTACAGAGTACCAGTACCGCTGTACTGGTACATAAATAACGCACTTATTTTGTATCGGCGCTACGCGAAGCGAAGTACGTAGTGGTACGTTTTTCTCGCCATCTCTTTCCCACACTCTTCGCTGCCTTTCCGCTGTAGCTGCCGATGGCGGTTCTCGCTCACTCCTCGTCCTCGCTCTGCTAGACAGCAGGGTTACCCTGGTCATTGGTCGATGCTGGCGACGAAGGCAGCTGCTTGGTGGAGATCTACACTCACTCTTTATCTTTCTCTCCCTCGCATTCGCACTCACACAATGACGATCGCCGGAGCAGACTCGTATGCACGACGTTCACGATCCGCGCGGTACAGCAGCCAAGAGAATTCTAAAGCTGCGTGCTAGCTAACTTTTCTGCGTCACGGGCTACGAAGTATACACCGCTCGTTTCTCGGAGTATCCACATGTATGTACAATTGCGTCGCAAGCGACAGCGCATGTCGCGTATTTTGAGCGAATACACGAATTCGTCACAAAATATATATATATATATATATATATATGGTTATATTTAGCTCTAAACAACTTTAAACTTATCGGCTTAAAAAATTTTAAAAAATTTTAATTTTAAAAAATTTGCATGCATATAAAAGTAAACTTTTATTCTACATACTAAAAGGAATATTTTTTCTGAAATTAAAAAGAAATTTTTTGTTTTGTTTTCATTTCCCAGCGAATTACCCATATATATATATATATATATATATATATATATATATATATATATATATATATATATTCTCGATTTTTCGGTAAATTACCTATATTTTTTATATATAAATGGATAATTCTCTGAGAAATCGAAAACAAAAAAATATTTCTGTTTAATAAAGGCCATAATAATCGAGGCCGAGATGACGGAGGAGAGCGCAGGTCCTCCAAGTTATACAGAAAAAATAACATATATGTGCCATCCAAAGCAAAAGTTTAGGTGGGTAGTATGTCTAATCTGTGAAAATGTCTATCATCTAAGTGACTTTGTTCAATATAATAATATAAAAAGAGTAAGTGAAATTTTTGTTATTTGTCCGGAATATGAGGAGTAACAAGTCTCGAGTTATCATTGATCATATAAAATCAATGCAAACAGTGAAATTTTTGAAGCAATTAATAAGAGAATTAAATGAAATAATAGAGAAAGAGAATAATGATGATAATACTGATACTAAATATGAAGACTGCTCAGAAATTGAAACATTAAAGATTGAAAAGTATTAAAAGAACTGAACAAGGAATTAAAAGAAAAAAATCAATTGTGAAGAAATCTAAAGCATGAGGAGAAAAATGTATTTACAACAAAGTATACTTTTGCAGTAACTGCTAATGACAAAAGCAAGCTTAAACTAATATCCAAAATTATAATTAAAAAGACAAAAAACACAGAAAACATTGACAATATTAATGAAAAAGTGTAACATTATTCAAACAAAAAAAATTATCTAGAAGAATGATAATGAATTAATTACAAATTGTTTGAATGAAGAGAGTGTTAACAAGCCATACGATACATTAAATGCAATACTATCAAATGTTTGTCAGGTAAATAAAGAACAAGTTGAGAACCCTAAAGTAAAGATAGATGGAATTATTAGCTTTGAGAAATTGGATAATGCAAGTCTAGAAGAAGATATTAATGAAAGAAATTTCAAAGATTTTAACAAAAAGTATGAGATTATATATTCTTACACAAATAAGAAGAATAATATGCAGTCTATAATTTGCCAGCAGAATTATATCAACGCGTCAGACGAACAATAAAATTTTTGTATATTATTAAAATTGTAAAGTTTATGAGTATCTGAACGTGAAACCTTGTTACAATTGCGGATGGCTTGGACACAATGGGAAAAATGGAATAATAGTTATATGTGCTTAAAGTGTGCAGGAGAGCATAAAACAAAGGATTGCAATAAAACAAACAAAAGGTGTATAAATTGTGTATACAGCAATGTAAAATACAAAACAAAATATAGGATTGAACGCGTGACTACAGACAGCCACGAGTGTAAAATTCTGAAAACTAAAATAAAGATGTTTATAGATTTTACTGACTATATCATCAAACCTAATGTACCGAGACACATCGGTAACGTGTATACTTGACAAGATTTTACTTTTTCTAAGTTTCATTATTACGCACAATATAAATTAAAAGAAATATGTTATTACCAAAATAAGACGTTCAATTATGAATTTCATGAATACGCTACAATTAAAATAGTAAACTTAAACTAATATTCTATTTAAAAAATAATATAGTTTAAAATATTTCCATGTTTTACTAATTCTGATAATCTCAAATGAACGCTAAAGAAATTAATTAATAAATTGGCAAGTATTGTATTTTAATTTTTAAATCAATTTCCTTATTTTATTAATTAGTATGAAGTATCTATAAACAATACCTTTCCAAAAAGAAAAATCTTGACAAGTATAAGTTTCATTATTACTCGCAATATAAATTAATGAATTAAAGAAATTAATGTATTTAATAGAAGTATGTTATTACCAAAATAAGTCGATCAATTATGAATTTTATTCATAAATTCGAATTAAAATAGTAAAATTAAACTAATATTATATTTAAAAAATAATATAGTTTAAAATATTTCCATTTTTTACAAATTCTTATAATCTCAAATGAATGCTAAAGAAATTAATGAAATCGATTATTATATTGGCAAGTATTGTATTTTTATTTGTAAATCAATGTCATTTTTTTATGAATTAGTATGAAGTATACAAATTAATAATACCTTTCAAATTTAATATTGTAAGACATTAAATTTGACATAAATACACGTTGATAAGAAATAGGTCAAAAAGTCGAACCTCAAACACTGATCTATAATACTCTCGCTACATTACACTCCCGTTACATCTAGTGCGCATATGGCAATTCATTTCTATTATAGGTAACCTAACTGATACTTTTTGAAATCAAGCCAATATAATTTTACGGACAAACAGTTTATACCTTATCTAGGGCTCTGACTTGCTGCCGTCGTTAATTGCTACGAACCTTAGGTAACTCGGGCACTGTTCGAGGTTATTTTTCCCAAACTCGAGCAATGTTCCAGGTTTAACTGTAGTTCAATATAAAATATAGTGCATTGACGGTCTCTTCAATTTCGACATATAACTATGAACATACTTGACGGACCCGTCGTCTCGCAGTCTATCGGTGGACTACCTACCTTGTTGAAGATCAATTTTTGTTCATAAACATCCAACGTGTATTACTCAATATTTTTATATTTCATTTATTTTATTCTATTATAATAAAACATTACATATTTTTGTACCCTTTAAAAAACTTATAATAATATCCAAAATTACAGCGCTGTTTGTGTTTTATGACATAATAAACTACTTACTATTTCTTGCATATAATACTTTCTTTTAGCTTTTATAACAAGAGTTCGTCATCATTATAATATTGTCTTATTCATTAAATATATATCACATTATATATTGCATAAAACAATTGTATACATATATGCTTCCAGCATCTATGATTATGCTAATGCGCCGGTTCGAATACGCGTATAAATGAAACGGGTTAAACTGAAATTTTAGATTTATTCCAGGTCTAGGTAGAAGCGGTTTTGTCAAGATGACACAAGAATGGCACCACCCTGAAGTAATGTGAGCAACAGTTTTAAGGTGGGTTCCGCCAGAAGAGGAAAGGGGGGGGGGTAGGTTTTAGTTGGTAGGTTTGCGATGCAATTGCCGTGTAGATTTCTCGCGTTTTTGTTTATGTTATTTTTCGTCCTATATTATACACGCGGTGGATGCATCCCCAACCAGCCCCACATTATCCGGCTGTGCGGACCCAGTCGGGTGTGCCTTAGATGGAATTTCCGACATTCCCTCAAAAAAAAAAACAATCTGGGATTTTGCTTCTTTTACATACAAATATTACCTTCTATTCTACGAATACCGTAAACTTCGAGACGACGGGTCCGTCAAGTATGTTCATAGTTATATGTCGAAATTAAAGAGACCGTCAATGCACTATATTTTATATTGAACTACAGTTAAACCTGGAACATTGCTCGAGTTTGGGAAAAATAACCTCGAGCAGTGCCCGAGTTACCTAAGGTTCGTAGCAATTAACGACGGCAGCAAGTCAGAGCCCTAGATAAGGTATAAACTGTTTGTCCGTAAAATTATATTGGCTTGATTTCAAAAAGTATCTGTTAGCTTACCTATAATAGAAATGAATTGCCATATGCGCACTAGATGTAACGCGAGTGTAATGTAGCGAGAGTATTATAGATCAGTGTTTGAGGTTCGACTTTTTGACCTATTTCTTATCAACGTGTGTTTATGTCAAATTTAATGTCTTACAATATTAAATTTGAAAGGTATTATTAATTTGTATACTTCATACTAATTCATAAAAAAATGACATTGATTTACAAATAAAAATATAATACTTGCCAATTTATTAATCGATTTAATTAATTTCTTTAGCGTTTATTTCAGATTATCTGAATTAGTAAAAAATAGAAATATTTTAAACTATAATATTTTTTAAATAGTTTGTATACTTCATACTAATTAATAAAAGAAGGAAATTGATGTACAAATAAAAATACAATACTTGCCAATATATTAATCGATTTCATTAATTTCTTTAGCGTTCATTTTAGATTATAAGAATTTGTAAAAAATGGAAATATTTTAAACTATATTATTTTTTAAATATAATATTAGTTTAATTTTACTATTTTAATTCGAGTTTATGAATAAAATTCATAATTGATCGACTTATTTTAGTAATAACATACTTCTATTAATTTATATTGCGAGTAATAATGAAACTTATACTTGTCAAGATTTTACTTTTTGGAAAGGTATTTTTTATAGATACTTCATACTAATTAATAAAATAGGGAAATTGATTTAAAAACAAAAATACAATACTTGCCAATTTATTAATCGATTTCATTAATTTCTTTAGCGTTCATTTGAGATTATCAGAATTAGTAAAACATGGAAATATTTTAAACTATATTATTTTTTAAATAGAATATTAGTTTAACCCTTACTTGCCACACTTCAGCAGAATCACTTACTTGCCACACAGGGGTGTTCAGCACCCCAGCGACAAAAATCGTTATAAAAGATCAACTATTAAATATTTTTACTTTAAAATTTTTTTTTAACATATTAAAAGCTTACTTTAAAAGATTATATAGTTAATTTTATTAAAAATTAAATTTAAGTACACTAAAAAAATTGTCAATGTTAAAAAAACTGAAAAAATGATCATTTTTACAAAAAAAATCATAGTTTTTTTATTTTCTAATATTAACACCTAAAAATTCAGGTAATTCTTCTACTAATATATCTTTATGAAAAAAAATACTATTTATTGTCTGCTGAAAAAAGTATATTTATTCTGAGGAATGAAGGAAGGAATTTTAGGAAAAAATAAAGTTAGCATTTTGGTAAATTTATGCTGTTTAATTAATTATAAAAAAAAATATTTATGAATTTTTTCATTGAAAATAATAAAAACTATAATAAAAATAAAAAAGGAATTGAAAATACATTTTATACATCAGCTCCAACACAATCAGTGCACATTATAACGCTGTGTTTTTGGCAAACGGGGCGGTAGCAAGCTGCACAACCTGATTTTGTCTTTCGATCTTCTTTTCTTGTACATATTACGCATCGCTTTTGATAATCGAATTCAATTCGTTCGATTACTTCAAACTGGACATCTTTTTTGAGGATCCCAGCGATACCAATTCTCAACTCCTTGCGCATGTTAACAACTGCGTATCGATCCTCTAAATACGGCTTGACAAGATACATGTATAGCCTGTCCAAACATTCAATAGCTGTTGCTTTAAAGCGGATGTTAACAACAATATTCTTGCACACGAAAAGAACTCTTGCATTGACGGCAGCCTGGTCCAGAATCCCGTAGAACGATCGTACCGGCCATCTGTTTGTTCTCCCACTGATGGTGTATGAATGACACAGCTTATCATAGTTATCCGTCCCTCCTTTCATAGCGTTGTAATGTCGTACAATAACTGGCTTTCCGTCAATAATTTCTTCGGTATGAAGAAACGATGAAACAACTAATACAATTTTCTTCGTTTTCTTCTTTTTCGGAGCATACGAAAGGAGGGTCAATTCATTCGTATGGCAAAACTTTGATGCTGGACGATCTTTTGGAGCTACTTTAAAACCAGCTGGAATCTCTCTCTTAATTTTTCTAAGAGTTCCTGTTATTTTAATGTTGTATGGGTCTTTGAGCATAAGTGTGAGCAGAGGTATTGACGTGTACCAATTGTCACAAGTTACCGATCTATTGGTGTCATAAATTGGCTCCGTAGCAAGACGAAAATAGTATTCCGGAACCGATTCCTCCTGCCGTACTATAGCCGTGTTTTTTTCCAAATATGGAATAGCATAAATCTAAAAAAAACAACAAATAAATTGAATAAATATAATAATATCTTTTATAAAAAAGCATTGTATAACTTATAAGAATTAATACATACCATATATGAAGTTTCCGCGCCATTCAGACTAATAATCTCTAAGCCATATTTATCCGGTTTATCCTTCATATAAACACGGAATTTGCAACGTACTCGGAAACTCAGTAGCTGCTCATCGACTGTGCATTGACTACTGGGATTGTAGTTATTTTTACAGTTATCTATAAAAATATCCCATAGTCGACGAATTGGTGCAAATCGGTCGTTTTCATCCCTGCTACTTTTATCATCAAAACGCAGACGACTTGACAAAAATCCAAATCGCTGCCTTGAAAACAAACATCTGTAGAAGGTTACACCGTTTACCTTAATCCACAGACGATTGTCATTCACATCTGCTGATTTCCATAAACCTGCATAGTACAGTAGCCCTATGTATGCTCTTATTTCTGTCACATCAGTGAAATGATGATAGGACTCTGCTCGATCTTCTGCAACGAGTTGTGCGCATGTTTCTTCAATTTTTAAATTGGTGCAGGTAACAATAAGTTCAATCATCTTCTGGTTAACCAAACAGCTCCAAAAGTCTTCGAAAGTGTTCGCGTTTAGAGCGTCACCTTTTGGGCCAGGTACTTGTGGTGCAGGCAATTGACGATCTAAATAATGAATACATTACGCAATTTAAAAATTATTTAAAAACAAGACGGAAAAAAGTAAGAGACATATGTCGTAGATAGAAATGTTTGTACAAAGAGAATAATATATGATGCAGGTTTGTTCTGAAATGGAAAATTTTTGAGTTTCATACAAATAAAAATAGAGAGAAGTAGCAAGAGAGAAAGAGAGATAGACGCAGGTATAAGCGTATACTTCGATATGGAAAATTTTGAGTTTTATGCAAAAACAAAGAGTGAGAAAGAAAAAGAGTGAGTCATACGACGCAGGTAGAAGCGTCGGTTTTGAAACGGACATTTCCTAAGCTAGATGTAATGTCGGTTTGTTTTGAAGCATGCAATTTTTGAGTAAGCAGATGCAAAATGTCGAGTTTGAGATAGTTTTTACTTTTTATCATTTAAATTTTACTAATAGTTTCGAAAGTTATAAAATTTGAATGAAGTAAAAAGAAAAGTTACAAAAAATATGAATTTTTACGCACTTGATTGTCGAGAAGGACCTTTTGTACTCCAAACAAAACCATTTTTGCCTCGCAGTTTGGTAGATGGACGTCCTCGAGCTCGAGATTGTAGAAGCCGTTGATCTAGGCTGGCGTCTTCCATATTCACATCTTCGTCATTGGATGATGAGCTGGAAGAACTTTCGTCATCCTCCCGTTCATTTTCACTTCGAATTTCCTCGTCGCTTTGCACATCGAGTTCATTCTCATCGAGTAACTCGTGCAGGATGCGTCTAGGCCGCAAATTATATGCCATCTAATTTTTGAAAAAAAAAAAAAAACCAAGTATTTTTATAACTTATTGCAACATTATTTCTTATAAGATAAATAAAAATTGAAAATTTAATTTTTACCTTATTTTTGCGATGGCTTTGAATATTACTCGGTGACAGCAAACTAATTTGTATTATAGCGCAATAGCTAACGTATTTAAAACACTCTGTTCGATACAAGTGGTATTTACAGACTGACGCGGTCGGTCGAGCGGTCATAGCTCTGCAGCCACGCGCAGGTAGATGAAAACCCCAGGTATGTTTTGAATTACTTTGCACTATACATATATTTACGGGTAGTATAGTTTAAAGGGCGTCTACTTAAATCCTAGCTTTTTCATATCCATGAAAAAAAAGAAAGAGATAGAAGATTAGTAAATCCAGAATTAATTCACTCCAGTTGAAAATTTTATTGTTAAACTATTGTTATTTAAACATTGTACAATATGTAAAAAAAAAATTAAACATAGTATAATAACGCATATTTACTCTATTTTTCACTTTAAAATCATAAGAATCCAAAAAAAAAAATCACTCAAAAAAATCAATTTCAAACATACTTGCCACACTGCGGGTGTCGGCCACCCCAGGCATTTTTGAGCGGCTGCTATTAATAGACTAACTAACTTATTGTGATGCTATACGTCTTAAACTTTAGAGTAGGCAATTTACTAAAAGGATGTATTAATATAAATAAGCTTTTCTTATGTCTAAACACCTAAATTTTAGGATAAACGCGAGTGGGGTGTGATCAACCCCACAGTGGCAGGTAAGGGTTAAGTTTACTATTTTAATTGTAGCGTATTCATGAAATTCATAATTGAACGTCTTATTCTGTTAATAACATATTTATTTTAATTTATATTGTGGGTAATAATGAAACTTATACTTGCCAAGGTTTTACTTTTTAGAAAGGTATTTTTTATAGATTTCAAAACTTTTCCAGAGACTAGAAATTTATTCTTAGTATTCTCGAAATAATAGAAATATTTTAAAAATAGAATATTAGTTTATGTTTACTATATTAATTGTAGCGTATTTCTTTTAATTTATATTGTGGGTAATAACGAAACTTATACTTGCCAAGATTTTACTTTTTAGAAAGTTATGTGTTACTTTCAAATAAATAAATGTTTGTGTATGGGTAACTTGAAAGTTTCATTGACTCCATTTTCTTTTAAACTACTTGAAGTAATCTTTTGCAATTTTACCTAAACCATTACGTAGCCCTATTTGATTATAAAAATTCACTTAAAATAAATTTAAATAAAATTTCTTCGAAAAAACCTTATAGTATTCTCATGTTTTAGTCAGATATCAAGTCAACGCTGGGTGAAAAGAGTCTTTTTAATGTAATTATAAACCTGAGCTTGCAAACATTTGATTAACTATAGTTTTATAATTTCATTAAAATGACCCTTCTGGGCCAGCGTTGACTTTAGATCTGGATAAAACATGAGTATATTATGTGTTACTTTCAAATAAATAAATATTTGTGTATGGGTAATTTGAAAGTTTGATTGACTCCATTTTCTTTTAAACTACTTGAAGTAATCTTTTGAAATGGTACCTATACCATTACGTAGTCCTATTTGGTTATGAAAATACACTTAAAATAAATTTTAAAAAATTTCGTTCGAAAGAACCTTATAATATTCTCATGTTTTATTCAGATATCAAGTCAACGCTGGGTGAAAAGAGTCTTTTTCATGTAATTATAAACCTGAGCTTGCAAACATTTGATTAATTATAGTTTTATAATTTCATTAAAATGACCCTTCTGAGCCAGCGTTGACTTTATATCTGCATAGAACATGACTATATTATGTGTTACTTTCAAATAAATAAATGTTTGTGTATGGTATCACATAATAAAAACAAATCACGTAAAAACAACCCGTTTTATTTTAATAATACAAATGACACAAACGCATCCTTCATCCTTCAACATTTGATTTTAATAACAGGTTAGATTTTGTGGTTGTCGTCTGCACTGTCTGCAGGCACTATATATATATATATATATATATATATATATATATATATATATATATATATATATATATATATATATATATATTGTTGAAATAAGTACACAGAGAAACTCGTAGTTATAATTAATGTAAAGAATTTTATGTAAGTTATACAAAAAAAGATTAACTCTATACGCTGTGCCTGCTTCAGAGGCTTCGCTCGGTCTGCTCTTTTTTTAGACCAAGTTGACCCACGCCATACATATAAGCACCATCTACCGTACGCTATCTGATTAATTCTGCTAAAACTGGTATTTCAACACTCCCCCGCAATTTTAGAACAGAATAATCCTACATATTTATTACTTAAATCCTACTTTCATACCCATTTGTTCTCTTAGATTAACAAATTTTTCTCCTGGAAAACCTTTTGTCATTATATCAGCTAGTTGACTATCAGTTGGTATATACTTTACAGTCATAGTTCCATTTTCTACTAAATCCTTAATAAAATTATATTTAATGTCTATGTGTTTCAGACGTTTATGTTCATACTTAGTTAATAACTTTATACAGGATTGATTATCCTCAAACATTACAAAAGGTTCATTTGATATTCCAAAGCTATCCAAAAGATTTTTAAGCCAAATAAACTCTGTGGCTGCGTGAGCTAAAGCTACGTATTCCGCCTCAGTAGATGAAAGTGCTACTGTCGTTTGACGTTTCGTACCCCAGCAAATTAGATTATTACCTAGATGAAACACATATCCCGATGTGAACTTATGATCAACTGCATTTCCCCAATCTGAGTCCGCGTACCCAGTTAGATTTAACTTTTTACTTTTTGTATAAAGTATACCTAAATCAATGGTTCCCTTAATATATCTCAATATACGTTTTAGTCCCTTATAGTGACTCATTTTAGGTTGACTTTGATACCTACTGAAATAGTTTACCGCAAAACATAAGTCCGGCCTAGTAGTCTGTGTTACATATAACAAGCACCCAACTAATTCTCTATACGGTTCATTTGTCAAGTCAACATCGTTTTCACAATTAACCTTAATTTTAGTTTCGATCGGAGTTTTTACCGGTTTATAATCATCCATGTAAAAACGTTTTAATAATTGTTGTAAATAATTACTTTGATTTAGAGATAATCCGTGTTCAGTTCTTTTAATGTTAATTCCTAGAAATGTACTTATTTCCCCCAAATCTTTTATTCTGAATCTAGTTTTTAATTTTTCTTTAACATGGTTAATTTTTGCTATATCTTTTCCAGCTAAAAACATGTCATCAACGTACAATAATAAAAACATCCCCTCATTTTCATTTATACCAATGTACAAACATTTATCCGCATCTGATTGAACAAAATCTAAACTTATGACATATTCATTGAATGTGAAATTCCATTCTCTCGGAGCTTGCTTAAGCCCGTACAAAGTCTTGTTCAATTTCAATACCAGGTTCTTTCCTATATTAACCCCTGGAGGAGCTTTCATATAAATCGTTTCGTGCAAGTCTCCATGCAAGAATGCATTTTCAACATCAAGCTGAGATGTAAACAAATCATTCTCAATTATTAAAGATAATAGAATTCTCAATGTAGTCAGTCTTGCAACTGGTGCATATGTTTGATCATAATCAAAACCTCTTTTCTGCGCACACCCTTTAGTAACTAACCTAGTTTTATACTTATTTATATTATCGTAACCATCACGATTGATTTTAAAAATCCATTTACAATCAATAGTTTTACATTCAGGCGGTGCGTTTACAACTGTCCATGTATTAGTTTTAGCTAATGAATCTAACTCTCTCTCAACTGCATCTATCCATTCAGTCTTATTTTCACTGTTTATTATGTCTTCATATGAATCTGGTAGCTTCTCAACATACATTTCCGCATTCATAGCTAATACTGTATATTCTTCTAAATACTTTGGTTTTCTCCTATCTCGTTGACTTCTTCTAATCGTATCTTCACAACTTACTTCTTCTATTATTTCAGGGTTTTCTTCAGGTTCTACCTTTTTACTATTCAAATTCACTTCATTTTTCCTTTCCAAATTTTCAATAATACTATCAACTTCTTCGTTTCTTTCAATAGACTTTTCATCAAACTTAACCTCTTCATTTGTTAACCAGTCTTCACTGTTTGATGAATCAAAAAGAAATTTAGTTTCAAGGAATTCAACGTCGCTTCCAAGTACTATTCGATTACTTTTCAAACTCCACAAGCGATATCCATTTGAGCAGTATCCCATCATTAGACATTTTTCTGATCTAGATTCAAATTTTCCAGCTACTAATTCTTTCGGAATTTTTAAGTATGCTATACACCCAAAAACCTTGAGTTTATCATATTTTGGCATCTCTCCATACCACAAAAATGCTGGTACTGTTTTATTAAGGGCTAAAGTTGGACTTCTATTTATTATATATACAGCTGCACGAACTGCTTCCGTCCACAATATCTTGTTTACATTGCTATCTATTAGCATACAACGTGCTTTGTCCAAAATATTCCGATTCATACGTTCAGCTACTTTGCTGAACCATTTTGCTGAGGCGTATATCTAATCGTAAATTCAAAATGAATCCCTTTACTCTCAAAGAATTGCTTCATTTCATTGGATATATACTCGCCCCCATTATCACATCGAAAACGACTGATTTTTAAACCAAAGTGAGCTGTTGACATTGCTTCAAATATTTTGAAATAATGGAAGGTTTCCGACTTAGCTTCCATTAAAAATGCTGCTGTGAAATGAGTATAGTCGTCTATAAACGTTACTATGTATCGTTTGTTATCATATGACGTTGGACTGATTGGTCCGATGACGTCACTATGAATTAACTGCAATGCTCGACTCGTTCTCGTTCGTGAACGATTATGCGGCAGTCGAGTCTGAATTTCCCTCAATGCATATCTCACATTTTTCAAGCAATTTACTCTGATTTAGATTAATTTCATTGCTTATGTTATTAAGTTTCTTCATATTCTCAAAGCTTAAATGCCCGAGCCTTTTGTGCCAAGCTTCGTCATCTTTACTCAATGCACATGTGTTCGCCCATCCTTCAATTTCTTTAAAATCCAGTTTATATAAATTTACTTTTTCATTTACTGGTGCAACAGCTACAACTGTTTTATTTTTAATAATCAGCCCTTTATTATTTTGAAAAGTAATTTTATAACCATTTAAATCCAACTTCCGGTCTGAAATGAGATTATTTGCTAAACTATTTACTGAGAGTGCATTTATTTTAACTGAAACTTTATGTCCATTAACTTCACTAATGACTGACAACTCTCCCATTTGATCAGTTATTAACGTCGTTCCTTTCTTAGCTACTTTTATCTTGATAGGATGTGCTAGCTTCCTCAAATTTATCAACATAACGTCTCCGCGCACAAGATGCTCAGTCGCGCCAGAGTCTAGATCAAAATTTGTACCATCGAGCCCGTCATCGTCAACACACACGGTTCCAGTGGTAAAACAGTAACCGCCACTTTTTGACTGATCATTTTCTACCTTACCTCCAGCGGTAAAGTTGGCTGACGTATTCTTCGGTTTCGGTACTTTATTTTTACATTCTGCACGTTTGTGACCAAACGAACCGCAATTATAACAGTTAAATTTAAACTTTCCGGAATTCTGTTTCCGAGAATTTGATTGCGCTGTAAACACAGTTTACGATTCCGAGTTGTAATTTTTCTTTTTTACATTGACCCACTTTGCTTCTTCGTCAAGTAAACGACTTTTTACGAAACTCAAATTTTGTCTTTCTTCACTAAGTGTTTCAATAGCGGTTACAACATGATCATACTCACTTGGCATTGTTAATAATAAATGACATACAATGTTATTTTCCTCAAGTTTTACACCGGTCAGTTTCAAGTCGCGTATCGACTTGTCGAATACAAGAAAATGGCTTGCCAAAGACTCTCTAGAAGCATCGAACTTCATTGTAAGTAATTTCTTTCGCATCAACAACTGACTTGCAATGACTGCCTTTCCTTTCAAATGTTATTGAAAGTGATTCCCAAATATCAAAGGCTGTTTTTTTTTCTTTGACATATTCTAAGTGGCTATCTGCTATTCGTTGAATTATGTGAGACCGACATTTTCTGTCCTTCTTCGCCCAAACTTCGAGCTCTTCCTCCTTTTTTGTCTTTTCCGCGCTAGTATCTGTTAACAAGAACTGCACTCTTTCTACACACCGTTCTATCTGACACTTTATGACAATAATTTTGGCTAGTTTAACCAATATTATTGCGCCGCACATGCAGGCTTTAACATTATATTTATTCGAGGGTTAAAAGAAATGATACACGGGATTTAGGATAAACCTGTGAACACTTGTGGTTTATTCTATTAATTTTACAAAGGTTGAGCGCCAGCTGCTCGAATTCGCAGCACGATTTTACAATTATTATCCGACTGATACAATAAGGTTACTTATACGATACACTAGCTACGGTGAGCACACGGTACGGTGGGAACGGTAAAAGGGTGGAATGGGAAGAAGCTACTCCTCAGGGACGCGAATTCATTTAATTTCCGGCGACGAAACACACGATGAAAAGGCGGCGACGCGACGCTCGACACGCACGCGGCGCAAGCTTGATGAAATTATTATCGGGGTATATATATATGATTCTGTACCCGCACTAAGCACGAAAGTAATCTGTGCAACTTACTCTTTCTAATCGAGTGTGGCCTCCTTCGATGTCGCAGATGTGTAGGCTCACACGATGGACGCAAGATACAATATTGGTAATCACCACGAGGCGTTCTTAACTAGCGAGAGTTCGTACGGAGCTATTCGAAAAAGCGAAGCATCGGTGTGCGTAGCTCAGTACGAAGTAGGCGCGTCGTCCTTCGTCACCGCGGCGCTCAAGTTTCGTTGGCGTGGACAGAGCCCGCCTGGGGGCGCAGTACGTGCTTTAGCGAGGGGGAAAGAGAAGTGCGAAGGAGGAAAGGGAAGTGTCTGCTCGCGGTGCGTCATGCTATGCGGCATGCGGCCGACGGCTTGCGGACGGAGTTGAAGAGGACGAGGAGGGACGAGTGGCTAGGGCGAGGAAGTGCGACGAGGGATGCAACAGGAAGGACATCGAGACGATAGTGCCGACGAAGGGCACGATGGCGATAGCTTCAGGACCCCGGACGGCGTATTTGCAGCAGGAGTAGTGTGCACGATTAACCTCGAAAAGGTTATGTTTATATGCAGCTTCCAGTGCATTCACCCACTGCTATTATTACCAGGTTTAGATCAGTGTTTAGTGTGTGACTGTGATCTCCCTTTCCTAATGAGGTGTTGTTTCCAGGTGTCTAAGAGTGCTTCGGAGGCTGTTGCTGCTGCTGTTATGGGGGAACGGCCCATGAGTTGAGCTGCATTACTGTATCCGTGGGACCACCCTGCCTCTGCAAACCCTCCAGAGCAGGTAAGCGAGTTCCTTTTCGATGTACATGTATGCTGTAGACTAATCCTCGTTTATATTTTTAGGATGTATGCTGCAGGCCTCCTTTACGTCTAAAGAAGCTGCCGCTCCGTCCAAGGTGGATCTCTCTATGCTCTTCAAGGTATACAATGAGGTGGGTATCATTCCAATACTTTCTACTTCTCTTCCTAGTTTCTAATCTTTTGTGTGTCTTTTTAGGTTGGTTCGAGGGGACAGGAATGAGGAGAAGAGACGCCAGAGCGTGCTCAGCGTACCTCAGCCGAGGTCAGCCAGCTTATACCTATGCGAGGCTTAATGGGGAGGCCGCTACACGTCTTCTTCAGCTGCTCCAGGGCATGAGAGCTCGCTTTCTCTGTTTCGTCCGAGGGGATAGTGTTTGTGTATAGTGCGTGAAGTTGATAAGTCATGTGATCTCATTCACATTGTGTAACACGCACAAAATGTGGTGTTATAACTTTTTTTCCACAAAATTCTTTTACACAACTTTTCCGTTACGAGCTCTGGGCCCATAACCTGTTGAAATAAGTACACAGAGAAACTCTTAGTTATAATTAATGTAAAGAATTTTATTTAAGTTATACAAAAAAAGGTTAACTCTATACGCTGTGCCTGCTTCAGAGGCTTCGCTCGGTCTGCTCTTTTTTTAGACCAAGTCGACCCACGCCATACATATAAGCGCCATCTACCGTACGCTATCTGATTGATTCTGCTAAAACTGGTATTTCAACATATATATATATATATATATATATATATATATATATATATATATATACATATATAGTCTGTATGTGTATATGTGTAGACGAAAAACTGAACGCAGAACGGGTGAAGTCTAAAATGGAGGAGACGCGGCGTCGTGTGCAGACACATACGCACTGTTGTAGTATTGCGTTGTGTTTCCTATTATATATATTTATAAAATTTTGAAGAGGTTAGAAAAGCTGAATTAGGCGTATAAAAGGGCGTCGGTGCGCCCCACAGCTCGTTACCGTTAACACTTTATATTTGCCATCGGGCGCTACCGCACCCTTTGATAACTTTGACCAATAGCTGGTTACACCAAGGATACGTAGAATATTACCGGAAGCACCACACGAAATCAACTGCAACATCGTATTCAAAAAAGGACCAGAAAAGAGACCCCAACCCACACAAACCAGATCCAGAAATCGTTCCACACAAGGAACTTCATCTTAGTTATGGATCAGGATTTAAATTTTGAAGACATTAATACTAGAGAATGCGAAGTGGAGGATATGGAAACGCCAAATAAAAGTATTAAAAATAAAAAGAATTTAATTTTATGTGTAAATATAAGACGTCTTAACGCAAACTTCGAAAAATGGGAAACTTTTATTGGGTGTCTATTAAGAAAGTCTTGTGTCATAATATGTACAGAAGCTTGGAACTTACAATATCCACAATACTATCGTTTAAATGGATACAAAAGTTATTTCAATGAAAGTAGAGTAAATAAAGCTGATGGAGTAATAATGTACATTAAAGAAAACACATTTGAAAAAAATTGAAGTTAATGATAGGCTGAGTATTGTAAGTACTGATGTTAAATTGATGGGCGGAGAGTCGTTCAGAATTTTGGCAATTTATAGATGCCATGATCTGCCAAAAACAGAGTCCATGCTTAGTATGAAAACATTTTTGTAAGATCAGTCAAATACGAAAAACTCTTGTACGAGGTCTGTCCCAAAAGTATCCGACCTACGTTCATATCTTCGCGCGGAGAGACTCAGGCGACCTCTGGAGGATACGAACGTCACCAGCAACTCCTAACCTTCTCGTCAGTAGCCTGAGATACCGATGAAACGCCTTAGTTTCCGCGCAGTGTGTATTTGTTTACAACGACTTTTTTGCGTTCGTCGCAATTTGTTTATTGCTAAAAATAGCAGAACGAACCGAACAGCTAATTTGCATAAAATTTTGCTTTAATCTCGGTAAAAATTGTGCTGAAACTATTGAAATGTTGCAAAAGCCTTTAAAGATGAGTGTATGGGCAAAACACAAATAAAAGAGTGGTATAGGCGGTTCAAAAGTGGCCGCACATCTGTTGACAGTGATACTCGTTCATCAAGTCAATGTTGATTGTTTTTTTCGATTATGAGGGCGTTGTGCACCACGAATATACCCCTACAGGCCAGACAATCAATAAAGAGTACTACGTTGAAGTTTTGAAAAGATTACGTAATGCAATCAGGAGAAAACGACCGCAACTTTGGGAAACCGGTGACTGGCTTCTTCATCACGACAATGCTCCAGCGCACGCATCAAACCTTGTGCAGCAGTATTTATTGAAACACAGTGTTGCGCAGCTCCGCCAGCTTCCATAGAGTCCTGATATAGCTCCCTGCGACTTTTGGCTGTTTCCTCGATGGAAAATGCCACTTAAAGGACATCGATTCGACAATAAACAGACTGTTGAAACTAATGCGACGAATGCACTAAAGGCGATTCCGAAGTCTGTCTTTCAAGAGTGCTTTAATAAGTGGAAACATCGATATGAGCGTCTTGTTCAATCAAATGGGGACTACTTTGAAGGATGCCACCCCCGGATGACGAAGAATAAATCAAGCGCCGAGAAATCGAGGTAGGTCGGATACTTTTGGGACAGACCTCGTATAGTAGGAGACATTAACATTGATATATCGGAAAAAAATTTTCTGTAGAAAAGACATAATATTATTAGTCAAGAATTTATAAATAACTTTTTGGAGTATAAATATACTTTGAGTTTTATAAGCATAACAAGGCCCTCATTTAACAACGAAGGGGGCAGCTGCATAGACAACTTTTTTGTTAAAAATAATATTATAAAAGTTGATTCTTTTAAGTTAAATAATCCTTTTAACGCCTACTATCCTTTGATTCTAAACGTGGATCACGTCGAATTAAAACAAACAAACAACAATATAACTAAATATATAAATTATGCTAAACTAAAGAATATTGCCAGAAACGCTGACTGGAATTTGATTTTGTATATGCAAGACTAAAATCGTTCAGTAGATACTCTAATACAGATGATAAATGAATTTAGTTGAAAACGCCGCTACGTATAAACAACTAACAGGAAAAAATAAAGCCTTAATACCGAGAAAACATTGGATTAAAAGCGCGATAATAGTATCATATAAAACAAAAGAGAATTTATATAGATTGTGGAAAAGAGAACCAACTTGCCAAATACTGAAAAATGAATATAATAATTATAATAAAATATTGAGTAAAGTTATAAAAGATGCAAAATACAAATATGGAACTGAAGAAGTAAAATTGAATAGTGGAAATCCAAAACAGTTATGGAATATAATTAACACTAAATTGGAAAAAATTGATAATCAGGGCATGTCAATTGATTACATATATGAAAATAATCAAAAAATTGACAATAAAACAAATTACACAACTAAACACCGATAAATTGAAACTGCCGATAAGGAACCACAATTCCATTTTTCTTCATCCTACAGATTCCAATGAGATACATAAAATTATTATTTCATTGGAACAAAAATCCTGAGGGGTAGATAATAAAAATGTTAATAGAATTCAATTAATATGTGAATACATACTATTACCACTAGAACATATTTTAATTTGTGTATTGAGAAATCCATATGGCCTCATGCTCTTAAAAAAGCTGAAGTATAGACATAAATTATAGGCCAATATCGCTTATATCTAACATTGCAAAAAGTCTTGAGAAAATAATTCACAATAGACTACACCTATTTTTGAAAAAAATGTAATATAATATCTGACAAAAAATTTGGTTTTGTTAGAAATAGATGTACGACGGATGCTTTGAATTATATAATAAATATCATATACAAAAATTTGAATAAAAGCCAACCTATAGTTACAGTATTCTTAGACTTGGCCAAAGCTTTTGGTACCGTAAATCATGGAATACTGCTAGATAAGCTTAAGAGATATGGAACAAGAGGTAGCGTCTTAAATTTGTTAACTAGCTTTCTCTCAGATAGACAACAAAGAATTAAAATTAAAGACTGTAAGAGTTAGTACAAATATCCACAGGAGTTCCGCAAGGGACTATAGTAAGTCCTTTGTTATTTATATTCTATGTCAATGATCTACTGAGAGATATGCAAAATGATACAATCATGTCTTATGCTGATGACACTGTCATCATATCAAGTGATGATACATGGTCACTATGGTGGTTCAACATTTTCAAAGTTACGATATTCCTTCTTGTGACCATTTCAAAAATTAATAAATGTGAAAAAAATAATTCTTCCGCAAGGTAGGTGCTGGACGTTGACATTTAAAGGTTCCTACTTTGATTTTAAAGTTTTTAAAGTGTATTTATGCACTTCAAAAATTTATTATTTAATAAAATTATTTAATAAAATATTTATTTTTTAATAAATTTGGTAGAAAATGATTAAAACGTTATTAATCAAGGAAAACAAAAATTTAGTAATTTACCATATCACTAAAATGTTAACTATATCCGCTACATCAAAATTTTTTTTTGTTCTATGTGAAGAGACATATACATCAAATTTTTACAAAAAACAGGCTATTTTTGAAAATCTTTCAAGACTCTAATTTTCGATAATTTTTCAAAACCTCAAAATTTTTTGAATCTTTGTTCCGAATAGAATCTACGAAAAAAATGACAAATGTAAATAAATCTAAATATAGAAACTGTTTCAGTCCCAATATTGTGCAATTTTCCCAGGATCTTAAATGGTTTATGTCATAGGTTGATGTAATTTCCTTCCGGTCGTTTACGTCATGGAGACGTATACATAATTTTAGTTAAAAGATGATAACATGACCTTTAATTTCAGTGGTCGCAGCATTTCTGAAGTTGTTTGGATCAAAAGTTATGTCCGTTTTAATGTTATGAAAATTTGTAAGTAGTAAATTGTGATAATGCAAAATACGGTCCAAATAATATAATTAAAGGAATGTGTAAATAGTAACGAAACTTTCTTAATGTAATGTAAAAAGCGATTCAGATGCAGGAAAAAATGATAAAATGAAATTTATTACATTTTAAAGGTTTAAATAAATTAACTGACTAACAGTAATGACACCAATGTTATTTTTTACTCGCGCTACCCCAAATTAAAAAATAAAAAAGCAAGATACGATAAAAATTGACCGATTTACGGGCGCTACGATTTGAAGTAAGTTTGTCAGCTTTGAGACTCAAGCGCGCGGCGGTGCCCCCACTCCGTCTCCCGCGCTGCTGATCGGCCGCCATTGAGCGGTCATTGCTTTTCGACATTGAATTTGTAGTTAAAAATTGATTTTAGAGTTACGAGTGGCAGTTATCCTAAAGGTATAAGTTTTCAACTGTAGCAGCAAATTTTAAAATTTGCAATATCTCATTTGTGTACTCAGCAATGGCTTATTATAAAAAAAATGTATCTTGGCTCCTAATGCTCGTAGAAAAACGATTTTTTTTCAAAATTAAGATAAAAATCGCCACTTTGCAATGAATTTTGTTTGATTAAAATCGGAATAAAATATTGTCTCCTACATAAAAAGTTAATTAAGCGTTTTATAAACATTTACATCCCAGAGAGCCCCTAATTAAAATTTTGCAGTTCTCGAAAAAGTTTATTAAAATATAACTCTTCTAGATTGCGTATGAACAAGGGCGACTAAACTGACTGATTTTTTAACATTTGCCAGTACCGTGAAAAAAAAAAATTTCGAAATATAGCTATTATTTTAGAAATAACTATAATGAATAAAGACTTGAAATTTTGCATGCTATTTCTATTACTTAAGTACTATATTTTTCTGAAATATGATTGAAAAATATTAATTTTCTCAATAGTTATAAACAATTTTCAATTTTCACGAATTTAGCGTTCTTTTGCAATTTGCAAAGAAACTATAATAGATAGAAATGTGCCCTTGCTGACTTTTTTATAGAAAATTTAATAACGAACAACTTTTTTTAATAACTTTTTCCTCTAAAATCAATACTTTCCAAGATACAGAGCGAAATAAGAAAAAAAGTGCAGAAATCCAACTTTAATTGTTAATTGTTTATAAAGCTTACGGGATCCATTGTTCACGTCTTCAGATTATCATTCTAGACACTCTTCCGAACAATTTAAGCCCTTAACCGATGTCATTGGGATTATTGATACCTCAAAAACTAATTTGACAGGACTATGTGTGAATTCTCTTGTAAAGTTTTGGAGTAGGATTTAATTTCGTTCTGCTTTACGGTTTCTAGTGGCGTGTTGTGAGGCGCGTGTTCCGTCAAATCAGTTGCATTTCTATAACCGAGTGATTCGGAGACTACTGAAGTAAAATCTTTTTGTGATCGTAATAATATGGTTCGGCATTATTAGGGATATACACGGTGGGCTTGGATGAGGTTTAACCCAAAAGTGCTCCCACCTCTGAGATTCTTTCAAACACTATTTCAGTGATGCATACCGAGTAATTTAAGCCCAAAATGAAAATAATCGCCGGAAGGAATCAAAAGAAAACTCGATTTTACTAATTTTTTTTAGGTTAATCGATCATACTTTGTACAAAACCAATCCATGAGAATATTTGTAGGCCTACAATCTTTGTCTGATTTCCGTGAACAATATCCGCTTAGTCAAAATTCACAAACCATCAATATCGTTTTTAAAACTCGAACAAATAGCCAAAAATTGAGTGTTTTGCTGGTTTTTGGGACATATCTCTTTACTCGTACACTTGAATAGTATAATAATCATATTAATTTGAAAGCTTATTCATTTATCTATAAAACAAAACAAAAATTTGTACCCTATCTATCGAAAATCAAAAGATATAACTATTTGAATATGGCGAAATCGGGATAAGAAATGTTTATGATGCAAAGTTTGAGCTATGATTTTGTAGCTGTGCCTAATAAGGATAATTTGTCAAATTTTCCTTAAAGTAGACTGAATTTCGAGAAAATTAAAAAAAATTTACCCCTTTAGCATCATCATAGCCATCAATATAACGATCGCAAGGCGGGACTCGGTACTTGCAGCGGAAGGCACAGTAGCATAAAATAAGATGTAAACGACTTTTCATATTATAACACATAATAATCTTTATTTTGTACATAATACATCGGTAAATCGGAAAAGTAATGAATTACATATAATTAATTCAATTTCCTTACATTAAATTCGAATGAATGGTATGCACAAATTCATTACAGTTAATAAATAATAAATGTACATTCAAAATGAATGTAAAGCATCATATTCACATAATGCACGTAGTAGTCTGCGTGGATATTCAGGATGATCATGTGGCGCCTTGTATTTTTCCCAGGTCCGTTTGAAATCTGCATGTACGGACTCCATTGCTTGCTCGCTATAGAATGCCAGAGATTTTTGTGTTTTTTGCAAAAATCTGCCACATGAAAAAACACAGCATGAACTTTCGGTGTAATGGGTAGACCAAGTTCTGTGTAACTTTGTTTGAAGTTGTAAATTTTTTGTTTAAACGCTTTGTCGAGTCGAGTACTAAAACAAGCTTGAACAACTAAATTAAAATCTTCAAATACTTTTACATATTGTAAGCACCTTGGATTACGACACCATGATCGAAGTATATCTATTTTGTTCAATAATGTTTTGCAAGCATTTCCATTAAAGCTTGAACCTCCGTGACGAACGTCGCGAACAACGCTGCATTTCTTTGCCCATATTAGAGCATCTTGTTCAAAGTTTTTAAGTAAATGGTTGAATAAAATATTTACAATACCTAGCATTAAATGCAGTTCTGGCGGTGGAATAATAAAAAGAAAAGACTCATCTTCTTCCGTTTTGATCATAGGAAGGTGAATACAATTCTTAAAATCCTTCGCATTAGATTTTTTAGCTCCTGATTTGCGCCATTCTTCATAATTTTTTGTGGTATTACGTATATTTCTATACTCTCCACAAATATTCATTTTATCCTTTGTAGCGTAGCACCACGTGCAAGGATACAAACTGCTATGAGACATTATGCGAACTAGAATATTTGCCAACTTTAAATCGGTGGCTATTGTTCCTTGGAGTCGATTAATCTCTATTATCGACCATAACTGCGCTACGTTTTCATAGTTCTCTTGAGAACTTTGTGCTAAGGATAATATAAGCAATTTATTCACGCCTGAATCTTTAAATTTTTTTGCGCATATTCCATCACTGTATTTTTGACGTCGATTTTATTTATTTTCTGTCTGAGCATTACATTGTATCGATAAACGTACCTTTAAAAAATTGCCTCCACCATCTATCCCGAATTTCAAGTGAAAATCAGTTACTCCACGTTTTTCAGTGACGTGTTCAATCAAACCTTCGAGATCTTTGCAATAAGCAACTGTCTCAGTAACTACAGTACTTTCTTTCCCTTTATTACTCGTGAAACTAAATGTCTTAAGATCAAAATATTCATCAATGCAGTGGCTTTTAACAGATAATTTTTTTTGCTAATTTGATTCAATAATTTTTGAATTTTTTCTAGCTACGCGTAACGCCTTAGCTATTTCTAAGGTTTTTTTCTGTGATAAATGGGTGCTAGTTTGTATTTTAAAAAAATCATCTGCTGATAATACTGTTTTTTTTTACGAGCTTTCAATATTCTTGGTACCAACGACAATTTTAAGAGCGTTGCCCCCGTGTGGTTGTATAAGTGACAGAGTTGATGCATTACTACTGTCATTTTCTAGTTTTCTTTTTAATAAAAATGAAATTACTTGGTCTACAACTTTAGGTCCTGATTGCTTTATCGTGCTTGTCAAATTCTCAATGCGTGTAAGCAGCGTACATCTATGTGAAATTCCCTTCAAAATTACAGCAAAACAATTAGAGCACCGAGCCTCGGTCGTCGGAGTATCTTTCGAAACTTTATAAATGGAAAATATTGTAAGTTTATTTTGCTCTCTATTGACACGCGTATTATAATGCGGAGTTGTAACTTACCAGGCTCTCTCGTATTCGCGGCTTCGAGAGGATTCGAAGAATTCAGGATTCGGAAAATTTGACAAATTATCCTTATTAGGCACAGCTACAAAATCATAGCAAAAACTTTGCATCATAAACATTTCTTATCCCGATTTCGTCATATTCAAATAGCTATATCTTTTGATTTTCGATAGATAGGGTAGACATTTTTGTTTTGTTATATAGATAAATGAATAAGCTTTCAAATTAATATTATTATTATACTATTCAAGTGTACCAGTAAAGAGATATGTCCCAAAAACCAGCAAAACACTCAATTTTTAGCTATTTTTTCGAGTTTTAAAAACGATATTGATGGTTTGTGAATTTTGACTAAGCGGATATTGTTCACGGAAATCAGACAAAGATTGTAGGCCTAAAAATATTCCCATGGATTGGTTTTGTACAAAGTATGATCGATTAACCTACAAAAAATTTAGTAAAATCAAGTTATCTTTTGATTTCTTCCGGCGATTATTTTCATTTTGGGCTTAAATTACTCGGTATGCATCACTGAAATAGTGTTTAAAAGAATCTCAGAGGTGGGGGCACTTTTGGGTTGAACCTCGTCCAAGCCCACCGTGTATAATCGCTACGTGCGTATGAACGAGTCGACGTAAGTAGCTTGTCGGGTTTAGGGCCAGAGTTTGTAATGAATGTAACTAGTTGTGCGTTAATACTAAAAAAAATTTTTATTTTTATAGTTCAACGAGTGTGTTTTGGTTTGAATTTTCAAGAGACTAGACAGAATGATTAATGAGCGTCCTCAGGACGGTTTGAAAGAGAGGGAGAGTGATGCTTGATTCATGGGGTCCTTGATTCTCTAAGAAGTTGAGACTATGAACATAAACGGAGTGTGTCTACGATTAGAAATTTTCCAAAATATTTGTTATGTGTATGTAGGGTTCGTGCGGATTTTTGGGGGTTTGATTGAATAATTTGTTTCTGTAAGGAGAAGTGATATTGTAAAATAAATGAAGTACCATTAACGTTCATACTCTATTTATTTAGAGTGATGTGTGTTTATTGGATAAAATCAGATGGTTTATGAAGTGATTTGTGTGATGTGGAAGTGGGTGCTCTTTGACGTCGTAGTAAGTTTATTATAATCTAGAGCATGGTCGTCCTTGGCAAAATTCAACCGAAACGTGTTTGTACTTTGCATTTTCCTTTTGCATATGATTTGAGGCCCTTTCAGGACCACATTTCAATAGAAACTAAAATCAAGGAATGAGCACTTTTTTTTAATTCAATTTTGTAAATTTTTTATGGGTAGTCAATGACGAAAATTTTTTTCATGGGTAATCTAGAAAATTTATTTTTATTATAGTGTTTAACAATTGAATTATACATTAATTACATATGTACAGTACACTTTCTTGCAAATATATACAGAAATAATCACAAGTTATGCTGCAATGAAAGCATAATAAGATTAATAAGTATAAGAACATTTCAAATGTGTTGTGAATTATATTCGCAGACTGCTCTTAATAATTTATTTGCATAATCTGGATGTTTTTTTGATACTTTATACTTAGCCCATGTTTTGGAAAAATCATAATGCACTGTTTCCATAGCTTGCTCACTAAAAAAGCTGAGACCGAGATTATGTTCAATACAAAATTCTTTTACATGAAAAAAAACTGCGTGGACTTTCGGTGTTACAGATATACCTAAAGATAGATACGCATCTTTGAACGGATCTATATATTCAACAAATTTCGGATTTAAAGAAACAGTAAAGCAAGAGTCAACAACGGTTTTGAACTTTTCAAATACATCCACATATTTCAAACAACCCAGGTTACGGTTGGATCGCAAGAAATCGATATTATTTAACAATATCTTACAATTGTTTCCTTTAAAAGAAGGACTTCTGTGAGTCATTTCACGCTGAACACTGCAGTGCTCTGCCTAATCATTGGCTTCCTTTTAAAATTCTTTAAACATGTGTGAATACAATGTATTGACAACCCCTAGTAACAAATGGAGTTCTGGCGGAGGAATTACATCTAAAATTAATCTATCCTTATTTGTTTCGATAATGGGTGGGTGTATACAATTTTTGAAGTTTTTAGTATTATGTCTCTGTTTACCTGCATTACACCATTCAATGTAATATTTGAGCGCGTTACCTACAGTACGATATTCAACAATGACGTGGAGACTGTTTTTGTTTGCATAGCACCAGCAACATGGATACATACTCGAGTGAGACATTATACCGACAATAATATTCGCAAGTTTTAAATCTATAGCAACGATTTCTTCAAAATCATTAATCCCTAATTCCGACCATAGTTGTGTGACATTTTCATAATTTTCTTGAATGCATGGAGCTATACCTATAATAAACAATTTTTTTATACTAGAATTTTCTAATTTTTTTGCTGCTACACCATCACTGTACAATTGTCGAGTGCGTTTTTTTGCATCCTCTTGTGGTAAACTATTAAGCGTCGATTGTATACTCAAGCAAACTTTTAAAAAACTGCCTCCACCATCAATACCAAATTTTAAGTACTTTTCCTCAATACCACGTGACTCCGTTACAAATTCAATTAGTTCTTTTAAATTAGTACAATACACTACATGCTCCGAGATATTAGAAACATCAACTCCTTTTACATGAGTAAAATCAAAAGTTTTACGATCGAATAGGTGATCCAAAATGTGATTATTATCTAATAATTTTCTCTTTAGATCAGATTCAATAATTTTAGAATTTTTCGCTGCCACGCGAATAGCTGTTGCAATGCCACTAGTAACTTTGTAATTCAAATTAAATGTATTTCTAATATTCTGAAAGTCTTGTACAGTAAATAAAGTTTCTTTTGGTTTTTTTACTTTTCCTATTGTCACTTGAAGATGCTGCTCCCCTTGCTGTTGCGATAATTTCACTGACTTTGACACACCTTTCTCCTTAAGAACCTTTTTTAACAAATTGGAAGCTATCTGTTCTTTAGATTTCAAATCTAGTAAAGTAACACATCTTGAAATTTTGCGTACCACAGTAGCTTTTCTACAAATATGACTTTTACCTGCATGTATTTTAGAAAAACATTTTGAGCAGCATTTCATAACTGGAGGTTTTCTTTTTTTTTTCTTCATTCAGCTGAGACTTACGTTGAGTTTCAAAAACATTATTGGGAATAAATTTGTCCTTGCCATTCTATCTTGCTCGTTCATAAAAAAAAAACAATTACACTTTGCACTTGCATTTGATCTTGTATCTTTCTTCAACCTATATTGCGAAAAATCTATTGGCGAGATCTTTTTTTCATAGACATTTTTACGGTATAAATTGGACTTGCAAGATGCACACACTACTTTTGGAAGGCACTCATTTTTTTCGTTATAACTTTTAAACAGTTTACATATTTTATCTCTCAAAGCTGATGTTATGTCAATAATCCGTTTACTTTTATCCCAACAAAGTAAGCAAATAACAGAGCGATTTTCCTCATGAGTACGCGCGTGATTTTTTATAATAATCGGCGGCATGGTGTTAAATAGACTGCTACAAAAGGACTGACTGAATTATTGTACACTAACATCGTTGGAATTTTCAGATATACAAACACATGCTCGACAACACACTCACGAATATACGCGACACATATATACGCTTTGTTTACAAATGGTTTTGATCTTGACTGAAGGTATATTGCTATACACATTTTCATCTTTACAAGATACTTATAGAACGTACTAGTGCCCAGTAGTATTCAGTTTCAATTAATTTTTTAAAATACTTTGAAAGTATATGATTTATATTAACTTTTACCACGATAATATTCTCAACAGAAAAAAAACATTATTTTAAATTTATATTTATAATGTAACATACAGTTCTATACATATTTGCGAGAAAGTGTACTGTAAATATGTAATTAATGTATAATTCAATTGTTAAACACTATAATAACAATAAATTTTCTAGATTACTCATAAAAAAAATTTTTCGTCATTGACTACCTATAAATAATGTTCAAAATTGAATTAAAAAAAAGTGCTTATTCCTCGATTTTAGTTTCTATTGAAATGTGGTTCTGAAAGGGCCTCAAATCATATGCAAAAGGAAAATCCAAAGTGCGAACGCGTTTCGGTTGAATTTTGAAGAGGACCACCATGAGAGTTTTTATTTTATTAACTGTTTATTGAGTTTTAAACGTATGTTATGCGTAGTGGGCGTAATTTGGGGTCAGATAAGTGTATTGTGCGTCATGTAGCTTCATTCCAACTAGTGGGGACAGATGATAGACTGGATAATGACCAAGTCAGGCCTGATAAGTTTGAAGCTGTGAATTGTTGAGGGAAAGTATGGAACGCGTCTTGTATTTGAACGGGTTGTGGGGCGATGTAGGATGAAGGGGTTCTGTGCCAAATGTTGGGGACTCGTTCTTGACATATATAAGTGATCGTGGGTTCATTACGAGGATGGTGCTATAACAGAAATTGAGAAGCTGTAATCTCAACCATTTCGATGTCCATGGTTGTTGAGGGGGTCCGAGTCGGTTTTTCCTTATGTGTGATTCTTTGTTTACGAATTTCTCGAAGTCGACCTAATTTAGTAAGTAAGGAATAGACTATAAGCAATAATTAACAGTTCCCAAGGCGACCGTAAGCTATATAGATATTATTTGTTTCTTTTAATCTCCTTTATTGGACTATTTAATTAAAGTCATTTTCTATCTGAGTTAAGGATATCGCATCGACGCTATTTGCCCAATTGCCAATTTCTTGAGCGGCATTTTCGTCTAGTTTAATGTCACTAGTCTGAGTATTATAAGTATGTAGTAGGGCGGTTATGTATATACTAATACTCGGATTGTATAATAGTGTCTAAGTTGATCTAAGGGTGTTTAGGCCATTGATGGGAATGTCCTTGGCACGTACTAAGCATTTTTCATGTATGGCTAATATTCCAGTGTCATTTAAAATAGTATCGATTCTGTTGTTGTTTTCGAACGTTATTCTCAAAATGATAAGATGGTGGATGGAAAATAACCATTGGTCAATTGACGTAAGTTTAGTCCAATGTTTAGGTGATTGCATTGATAGGTAAATGTTACATTTGGAGAGAGTGGTTTGGCTGGGTTGAATATACATTAGATATTCACGCGGTGCGACTTCGGTTTCTCCGTACAGGATGTTATTTGGAGGGCACAGTAAGGTATGGTTACATATAAATCAGGAAGTGAAAAATGAGGGGTCTACTAGGGCATAGGTTTTTAGGTTTTTAGTAATTAGAAGGTTAGAGAAACGGGGTCTGATGCCGAAGTAGCCGGTTTTATTGGTATAAATCTTAGCAAAAGTAGGGAGGCCGTGTAATTTATAATTGGATAGGCTGAAGTTATCCGTAAGGAAAAATTCTAGAATGATTGCTAGTCGGCGTTGGCGTTTTATAGCGACTACGTGAGTTTTTGTGACGCTAAACAATAACTCAGGGGAAAATCTAGTTTGTGCCCAAGGTAGTTTATGTCCAGGATTGTGTGTATTGATCTGTAATAAGAGGTCTTATAATTGTTGAGGAGTTTAGAGGAGAGGATGAAGGTTTCCTCTAGCGGTGACTTCGATAACATTGGTGAGGATATTATAGTAATTTATTATATTTTCTAGGTTTTGTTCGAATTCAACAGCCCATAGCGATGTGGATTGAGCAGCGGAAGTTTTATTTGTTCTACCCCATGATGTCCACCAAATTTACTCGAATGGTGTATTCTCCATAGCAAATGGTCATGAGAATATTCAATGATTGTAATACATCACTGAAGAATTTTATGAATGTTCCTCTGGGTAGGCTGTCAGTTACTTCTCTTATTCGTGCCATTCTGAAGGAGTTTATTTCTTTTGTGTGACGATTAAGCTATAATCGTAATGTTTCCGATGTATAGTTATTAATACGTCGCATACTTCGGATTTCACTTTGGCTAACAAGGAGAGCCCACGACTTGCGAGAACCGATTTTCGCTGAGGCTTAAGGGAGTAGTTTCTGGTACTTAAAAATGATGCATAGCGTCCGTAGTTTCGTAGGCCCTTGGGGTCAAGATATGACCTTAGATATGAAAATAATGAGTATTTTGTTGCAAAGTTACAAACAATCAAAAATGATGACGAAAAATGCTTGAAAATAGGAGGATTTTCAGCTCTTTAAATTGAGTAGATTTTCATGCATTTTTCGTCATCATTTTTGATTGTTCATACGTTTGCAACATAACTATATTTTTATATGAAACCAAGTTTAAAATAAAGCTATCGTAGTCAACTTTTTTATCTTATTGCATCATTTATCTAGCCAAAAAATTTTCAGAGTTATCATTCGGAGTATAAGTACTATTTTTTACTGTAATAACGCGTATTTTTAATACAGTAGGTCATATTTTGACCCCAAGGGCCTATCAGATAAATCTATGAGTACTAGGCATCATTTTTAAGTATCAGAAACCACTTTCGAAAACTTTATCGAAAACCGTTTTCCGCAGGCCGTGAACTCTTATGGTAAGTCGATTGGGAGAATAGCCTTTTTATCGGCTAATAATTTGTTATTCGTTGATGACAGTGTGAGGTTAGGGGTGATGAAGTGAACTACTGAGTTATCTCTTAAATAGGTTAAAGATTCTCGTGGACTGAGTAATTTTAGTCTAGAGGGAGGTATGGTTATGCTGTTAGGTTGGGGGAACACTTGTAAGGGTACTACGGTGGGAGTGTTGGTTGTAGACGCTATCAAGGACTTAGAGTGGTCATTATAGTCAAAAGTCGTAGTTTGGAGCAGAGGCAAAAGATTGTCTGGTAATGCGTGTGAAGGGGTATCTGTGGAAAGCTGCGGTGCGCTCGCGAGCAGTTGGGCGTTCTCAGCAGCAAATGACGTTAAGGACTTGTGGGCCAGCGGTGCAGAGCGTTCTGGGTCTAAAGATGAAGAGCGCTAGTGAGCGACCGGCTTATAGTTGGTAGAAGTCTTTGGTTCGGTTATTCTTGAATAGGGATTATTAGATGGATCTTCTTCATCGATCTCTTCTTCGCTATCCACTTGGTGGACGATAGATAAATGTTGCCAATTCTGAATAGGTTTTTCGAAGGTTCCATGAGTGTTGAATGGCATTGATGTTTTAATTTTGTCAAGGAGGCTTTAGTTTTGGACGTTATTTGTGATGATTGATAGTCTCCTATCTAAGTATTGCTTTCTTCATCAGGGTCGGGTTCTTTTGCAGGGCTATTTGAATACGAGCCAGCTGGTCGTTCTATGGATATAATGGGACCTTCGTCACCTATCCAATCAAAATCCTTTTCTTCAAACTCTTCTAAATGGGTAACATTTTGGTCGAGGTTTGGAAATTTAGCTTCGGCTTGCGTTTCAATAGAAGGTTTGTCAAAAGTTTGTGCTTTTGAATCCCACCAATATCGCATCTATTCCTATTCGTCTATGAATTTTTTTGATTATTCGGGAATGAAGTTAGAGGGTTGTAATTCTGTTTCAGAGTTTTCTACCGAAATGTCAGGGAGAACTTTCGGGATGGCTGACATTCTCATGATGGATTGGAATTGGGGTCGTATGTCTTCACGTTTTGAAGAGGATGATGTGTCTCGTCCTTGTCCAGCCACGATGGATCTGCAGCATGCATATTTTGAAGTTGTAGCCTCAGAATCGTGATCTTTTCCTTCCCTTATTTCGCTTTCACCTTCAATTCGTTCTTCTTCGGATTCTGATTCCGACATGGTTGGACTGGAGCATGGGTCGACGCAGGCGGTCCCGAGACTGGGTAATAAGGGCCGTACCTTTAGGGATATACGGATGTCATCGACATCAATTAGATTCAAATTAGATCAAATTTGTTGACGATGTATCAAGATCTTTAGAAGTAGGTGGTAACTGAAGTGTCACCTTATTTTGTGGATTTTGTTGTCTTCGTACCAATAAACTTTTTGCTACTCGTGCTTCCGCATTTATTGGCCTGTCCGTCTGGGCTTTTGAAAGTAAGAGCTGCAACTTCTGTGGAACCTTTCTTCCGCTCTTACCTGGTTCTTTACCATTATTGGATTCTTATCCTCCGCTCTCACTTAGACTCTTGACGTTTTGTATTCAACAGTAAGACATTCAGAGGATTTCCTTTTTCTGTGAAATCGCGAATAAAGCGTGTGTAATAATTAGCTAATCCAAGGAATTGACGAATATTCGCAGTAGTTTTGAGGATAGGAAAATACTTTAATGATAAAATTTTGCTCGGTTCAGGTCCGACTCCGTTGCTGTCGATAGCGTTGAAATGTAGTGGAGGCATTAGATAAACAGATGAGCATCATAATATATTCCAAACTACCGTAGGATAATTATAAAATCTGTCTTTTCTCTGTCTTCCTTTGCTACGTCTATCTAGTGGAACCCACTGATGAGTTCAAAGACCAAGAAGAACTTGGCTTTTCCTATTAATTATAGAATTTCTTGTATATTCAGTAAG